>JAOTQR010094816.1:0-31165 GCA_025774065.1 Solanum ossicruentum | reverse complement strand
GCTTCGATTAGAGAGAAATTCGACTAAATAGATGATTGCGTGTCCCTAACGGGCACTGGTCACGACCCCAGGGAGGGCTGTGATAAAATAAGTGAAAACTTTACATTGTAATATTTCGGTCATTTCTTAACAGGATTTAGTGAAATTTGTGTCTAAACTGTTCTACATTTTGAGAGGGATGCTATGATATGCTGGGTGCTCACTGATTTTGCCCAGCTTTTGAGAATATTGACCGAGAAAGTTTTAAAAAAAATGTTTCTCCATAATGTTTTTAACTTAATTTTTGGGCCTTTTCTTGGTCTTCTGGGGTCCGTTTTGGATTGAATTTCTGGTATGGACTCGGGGTGATGTGGAGATTATTTTATAGGAGTTGATTCGGTATTTTGAGTGTGGGTCCTGATTTTCCCTATTTTAGTATTAATTGATGTAATTTCTCTTGTTTCTTGAGATTTTATAGCCAAATCAGTTGTGATGATCTTATGACTTATGTTTGAACAGTTGAGCAACATCAGAAGCGATCTAGAGGGGAAAATATTGGTTGGATTGACTCAAAGCAAGATACATCGGATGCTAGGTAGGCTACGCTTTCTCTACAACTTAGACTGAGTTGAAATGTTTGCATATTTGAGTTGGAATGTGTAGAAATGTAATGTTTATGGAGTGAGTTGTGGAGTACATGTTGTATATGACTGGATGTGATCGGTGTGTTGTTTATATATAATGTTATGGGATAGTAGTTGTTGTATTGAGGGTGTGTTGGTTGTAGCTGTTATATTACTTGAGTTCTTACATTATATGACTATGAAAGGGCCTAAAAGGGGTTGGTTAAAGCTGTGAATATGTGATAGGCATGTACACTGAGCTAGAATCTTGCTTGTATATATGCATGGTCTGAGGCTATCAAAATATACTAGATATTGAGAGGGACCTATGATTACATGCTAACTTGTGTGCTGAATCTAGTATGTATATCTGGTCGCTATGTATATGCATGATGTGGCCACAATTTTCCATGTCTTTACTGAGTACTTTTGGTAGAATTCCCTAATTAAACATGATTCTATGATGCCCTATGGTCATATGATCCTATATACTGTTGTTATCTGTTCTATACCTGCGCCATGGTGAAACGACACCAAAAAGTGCCCGAAAACGTGCCTCAGAAGTAACAAAAAACTTGTTTTCCACTTATATAAAAATTCATTTTGAATATTGAAAATCCGACTTCATATTTTTGTTCAAGGGATCCAAAATTAGGGTGAAAAAGGTCTAACCTCAATTTTAAAGCAAAGGAATCGAATTATGAAATTTTCCTTGGTGCGATTTCTAGAGAGGCTCTGCGTCCTCTCCGCGATGCGGAGACGTGTTATTTCTGCACTGTCTTTTCCTAGTTCATTCAGATTTTTCTAAGTGTTGGACCAAACTTTTGCCAAACATATTTGTACCTATACTTAGCCTTATTTCACCCTCATATCACCCTAAATATTCCCCAATATTTCCCTAAACATTTAGACTCATTTCTAACCCTAAATTCAAGACCCAAACTCAAGGATTTCTTAAAAGAATCTTACCCATGCTTCAAATCTCCATTAAAGTTTTCTTCAAGAACTTCACAAAAGCTAAGGTATGTAGTGTTGAACCACTAGGTCCTTCTACCCATGGTGCCTAAACCCTCTTTTTAGTAATATTGTATGATTTAAAGTAGATTTTACATGTGGGTCTTATATATTGAGAAATTTACTGCACAGTGATTTATGTTCATGAAAGTATGGTTGTTTTAACATGTTTTGAGCTTCAAATCTTGGATCTAATGTTACATTTGATGGGGGATTTTGATATGAATGTCTTGGGGGAAGGTTTTACCAGTGATTTTCCTGCATGATTTCATCTCTAAATTGCATTCTCTTTTACCCCTGTTACACACCCAAAGGTGTTTGATAAAATATCCAGTTATGGTTTCTTGAGGAATTAAAGGTTCAAAGCATGATATATGATATGTATGATGTTTTAATGATAAAATGAGCTTATGGACAAGATGTATATATGTATGTTGTATATAATGTGTGGTATTATACCATGTCCGATCCAAGGGGCATTAGGGCCTAGATGACTATGTGAGGGGTGAGTACCTTGACACCAGGGTGTCCCGGTGTGAATGACATCCACCATGTGAGGGTTATTACCTTGCGACCACGGTGTCCGGGTTTGAGAGACATCTACCATGTGAGGGGTAAGTACCTTTCCACCAGGGTGTCCAGGTGTGAAAGGCATCTACCATGTGAGGGGTAAGTACCTTGCCCCCAGGGTATCTGGCTGTGAATGACACCTCCCATCCAAAGTTGGGATTCTAGCTTGGTCTTTTCTACATATATTACATCTTACATAAGCATGATTTACCCTGGCATGTTTTACTTATGCATCGATCATACATGCCATATTACTATAATATGCCTATTGTCTAATGTATGCATTTGACTATGGAGCTTGTTTATTCTTGCATTGCATCTCACATACCTAGTACATTAAAAGTACTAATGTATACTCTTTCCTACATGATATCACCATGTGGGAACCGGTGCCTAAGTTGATCATCCTCCTCCTTCACGTGGCTAGATGGTGCTACGCCAAGCTTATTTGTGAGTCCTCCATTTTGGGGACTTTGGTTTAACTCTTATCTATGTATTGAGACACTATCTCATATTCTATTTGACTATGAGGGTGAGCCCAGTTAACTTGTCTTGGCCCCCACGTTAGAGGTGTTTGTTGGACATACTATGTACTTATGATGAGCTTGACTCTTGTCTCTTATTTATGATGCTTATATGAGTCTCCTTAGTCCCATTTCCCTATTATTACTCTTTATGCTTTTGTATGCTTCCGCAACCAATAATGTGTAATGGCTAGTTAAGAGGCTTGTTTGGGGTCCCTTCGGGTTCCCTATTTGTAGTGTCACATCTAGGCCCTACGCTTGGGTCATGACAAACTTGGTATCATCGCACTAGGTTGATAGATTCTTGGAGTCCAATACACCATACCGATTAGAGTCCTATTCATGGTTGTGAAGCACGCCATGACTATGAATAGGAGGCTATGAGGCATATTAGGGAATATTTCCCTTCTTCATGTACTAAGTCATGCTGTAGAGTTGTGATAAGTTGTTCCACCCTAATGATTGATCTTTTCTATGCTAGATCTTGCCCAACACTAGAGGAAGACGGGCCAAAACTCCCGAAGACAACCTACCAATGATGACTCTCGGATGCTCTTACTATGCTTGCCGAAGTGGTGGCCAACCAAGTCCAACAAGGGGACCAAGCCCCTCATGCTACTACACTGGGAGCTAGGGTAAGACACTTCATGAGGATGAATCCTTCAATTTTCCATGGGTCAAAGGTGGATGAGGATCCACAAGAGTTTTTTGATGAAATCTACAAAATCTTATTGATCATGAGTGTTGGGCAGAATAAGAAGGATGAGTTGGCGGCATACCAGCTCAAGAGGGTGGACCAAATTTGTTGTGATCAATGGAAAGGTGAGAAGGGTAATGACTATGTGCTGCTGTGGGAGGAATTCAGATTGTCCTTCCTTAATCGGTTATCCCCTCTAGAGCATAGGGAAGCAAAATTGGTTGAGTTTATGAACTTTAAACAAGGTGGTATGAGTGTGAGGGAATATGCCCTCAAATTTAATCAACTTTCAGAGTATGCTCCTCACTTGGTGGTCGCCTCTAGGTCAAGGATGAATAAGTTTGTTATAGGGGTTTCTGACTTGGTAAGTGAAGAATGCCGGTTCTCCTTGCTTATTGGTGACATAGACTTGTCTCAATGATGACATATGCCAAGCAAAAGGAAGATGAGAAGTTGAGAACGAAGAGGGGTCACGAGGCCAAGAGGGCAGAGTTTGAGGTAGGTTCCATAAGGGTGCCAGATTCTAATAAGGCCAAGGGCCTCCTCATGCTACTAATAGGGGGTTTTCCAATGACTTTCCTATGCCCCAAGGTGTAGGTATTGTTGCTCCTAATGATATATGTCCTAGATGTGGGAGGAAGCATGGGGGTCCATGTTTTAGGGGTTTCAATGCATGCTATTAATGTGGTGAGCTTGGTCACAAGAGGATAGATTGTCCAAAGGTTCGTGGCAAGGTCTCCGGTGCAAATCTGGTCCCTTTGGGTAGAGGCGGTCCTAAAGGTGGTGACCCAAGGCACAACCGATTTTATCCTCTACATAGGAAGCAAGAGGTTGGTGAGGTCCCCGACGTTGTTATCGGTATATTAAAAATCTTTGACCTTGATGTATATGCTTTGACTGAACCGGGTGCCACCCTTTCCTTTGTTACCCATTTGTTACTTGAAAGTTCCATGTTGAGTCAGAATTGTTGCATGAGTCATATAAGGTGTCCACTTATATTGGTGTATCTATTGTTGCTAGGAAAGTGTATAGAAATTATCTAGTTTGCATCTTGTATAAAATTTAACCTTGTGATCTTGTTGAATTAGATATGATTGATTTTAATGTTATCCTTGGGATGGATTGGTTGCATGCATACTATGCTTCTATTGATTGTAGAACCTGTAGGGTCAAGTTTCAATTCCCAAATGAATCAATCCTAAAGTGGGAGAGTTATGATATCGTAGTGAGGGGTAGGTTCATCTCATGCATTAAAGCCCGTAGGTTGATTTTCAAGGGGTGTTTGTATCATCTTGTAAGGGTTAAAGATGTAGAGTCCAAAGTCCCTTCCATTGAGTCAGTCCTGGTTGTAAATGAGTTTTTTGATATCTTTCCAAATGACCTTCCTAGTGTCCCTCCCGAAAGCAAGATAGATTTTGGCATAGATCTCCTCCTCGACACTCAGTCCATTTCCATTTGAAGACACCTTGAAGAAGGGTCTCGAAGGGCCTAGTAAGTTACCTTGGGATACACCAATGTTGTTTGTAAGGAAGAAATATGTCTCACTAAGAATATGCATCATTACCGACTATTCAATAAGGTCCCAATATGGAATGAGTATCCCTCGCCAAGAGTTGATTACTTATTTTATCAACTACAAGGGGTTAGTCATATTTCTAAGATTAATCTTTTGTTTGAACATCACCAAGTGAGGGTGAGGGAGTGTGATTTTTCTGAAGACAGCTTCTCGAACAATATATAGTCAATTTGAGTTTATAGTGAGGTCTTTCAGCTTGATTAATGCACCGGCAATAGTTATGGGTCTAATGAAAAGCATGTTGTTGTGGTATTCGTTGAAGATATTTTGATTTATTTCCAAACTAAAGAGGAGCATGTGAGACTTTTGAGGGTAGTGTTGCAAACCTTGAAAGAAGGAATGTTGTTTTCTTAGTTTAATAATGTGGGTTATGATTAAAAGAAGTTGCAATCATTAGGCATATGGTGCAAGGTGAGGGAGTCAAAGTGAATCCCATGAAAAAGGAAGTTCATTGATTGACTAGCTTGGGAGTTAGGTTATATGGGGCCAAAAGATGGAGTGATGGTGGTTCTAGATAGATCCAACCCTTTTGTCATTGAAGACGTCAATCTAAGCGGGACTTTGAACTCGGTTTGTCAAATTGAAGGTATTGGTGAAGGAGCGCAAGGTGGAGGTTTTCTCCCAAAGGGGAGATGGTATCCTTAGGTATTAACGTAGGTTATGTATTTCCAATATCGATTTGGTTTTGGTATGTGATCTTGAAAGAAGTACATAATTCATCCTACTCTATTCACCTAGGTTCCACAAAAATGTACACAGACTTGAGGGAGCTATATTGGTGGGGTTGTATGAAAAAAGATATTTCCAAGGTTGTAGTCAGTTGTCACAATTGCCAAAAGGTCAAAGCCGAACATCAAAGGCCGGGTGGCCTATCCTAAGATATAAAGATTCTTACTTGGAAGAGGGAAGATATCAACATGGATTTTGTGATTATATTTCCAAAGACTAGAAAGCCCTTTGATTCTATTTGGATTATCGTTCATAGGATGACAAATTTAGCTCATTTTCTACCGGTTAAAACACCTTATGGTGCCGAGGATTATGCTAAGCTATATATTCTTGAGTTGGTTAAGTTGCATGGAGTACCATTGTCTATTATTTCGGATCGTGGTGCTCAATTCGCTTATCTTTTTTTAGAGATTCCTCCAAAAGGGTCTTGGTACCAGGTCAAGCTTAGCATGACTTTTCATCCTCAAATGGATTGCCAAGCTGAAAGGACAATTCAAACTCTTGAGGATATTCTCAGGGCTTGTGTTTTGGAGTTCAAGGGTAGTTGGTATGAACATCTTCCACTCATTGAGTTTTCTTATAACAATAGCTACCATGCTAGCATTATCATGACTCTTTTTGAAGCTTTATATGGTAGGTATTGTAAATCCCTGATTGGGTGGTTTGATGTAGGGAAAACGGCTTTGTTGGGCCTGGATTTTGTTACGGAAGCTTTGGAGAAAGTAGGCAAAAGTCCCACTCCGATGTGAGAAGGAGAGACCTTGACTTTAATGTTGATGATTGGGTATATCTGAAGGTCTCTCCCATGAAGGGTGTGGTGTGGTTTGGCAAGAAAGGAAAATTGAGCCCAAGGTTCATGGGACCATATAAAATTTTGAGGAGGATTGGTAAGGTTGCCTATGAATTGGGGTTGCCTATGGATATGAGTATGGTTCACCCAGTCTTCCATTTATCTATGTTGAGAAAGTGTATTAGTGACCCAAGTGCTATAGAATCCTAGGAGGTTATGGGTGTTGTGGAGGATAACTTGACCTATGAGGAGGTCTTGATGGAAATATTAGATGGACAAGTGAAGAGGTTAAGAAACAAAGATGTGGCATCAGTCAAAGTCGTTTTGAGGAATCAACTAGTCGAAAGTTCCACTTGGGAAGCCGAGGCGAACATGAAGAAATGATATCCATACCTTGTTCACTCTATTCAAGCCTTAGGTAACTAATTAAGTAATATCTATGATTTCTAGCCTTGAATTTAATCCCTTATGTCTTATTTGCATGCATACTTGTTCATGGTAACATGTTTTGCTGATATTGATGTATATGTTTGAAATTTTTGAGAGTAATGTTTAAGTGCATGACTTGCATTCACATTGGGATGAAAGTTTTATAATTACTCTTCTTACATATATTTCTTTTACATTATAGGATGAATGTTCCCAAGAGGGGGATACTGTAACACCCCTCAATATAGCTCGGAAAGACCTTATGATGCGTTTTTTTAAATATCTTAAAACCCGTGTAGAATTTCACAAGCCCGACTTCATATTCTTGTTTAGAGGGAAAAAATATGTAGGGGAACAATTACCTACAAGGTATATTTTACCGTACCAAAAAATATTTTTTTTAGTGAAATTTCGCAAATCTGTAGCTGTATGTGACTAGGCCGCAAGTAGGACCTGTTGCGGCCTAGTTTAAAACTTCCAAAAAGCATGATTTTCACTTAGGGCAATTAGTTAATAACCAAATTGCTTATATAGATGGAAAACCCTCATTCCTTAGCCATTTTCATGCCAAAAGCTCTAAAAGATCTCTCAAAATCATCTCCAAAACATCATCAACTATCTAATTAAAACTAAAGAATCTCAAGAACTTGTTTTGGTTTCAAGAACCCAATTCAACCCTCAAGTTTTCCTCAAGTACTTCTTCAACAAAACTCTAAGATTAAGGTATACGGGTCTTCATCCATGGGCCCTTTCACACATGGAGTCCAACCCTCTCTTTTTTATCAAAATTTCATGGTTTCAAGGTTAGATTTCATATGGGTTTTTTCTATTACTATTCCTATTCGTGAAATATGTCGAAAACTTGTTGATTGTTGGACTATTGATGCATGAACTTTTATCAAGAAATGAGATTATATTAATTTTATGATGCTAAAGCTTTATACACTATGATATCTTGAAAGACTTGGAAAGATTATGGATTTTTGAATGGTTTTCATGATACCCAAAATGAGGGTTTTACTACAATATTGGTAGGATCATTTGAATGACTTTAAAATGAATTGCTTTTACTCTTTCTTGTCTTATACTCTTAAATCATGTGATTTTGAGCATGTGTCCATATAACTGCCATGTTTGACTAAATTTACATGACAAGGATTCTTATGTGGAAGAAAGACTGTTGCATTATTTGCAAGACAAGTGATTCTATGGTAATTATGGGCTCCCAAGCACGTATTAAACTTATGTAAAGTTTCTATGATTTATAAGTGATATGTTGAGCCCTTATTCTACATTTCTACCCTCTTGTAAGTGACTAATTTCTACATGAAGGGGGCAAGCATTATAACTATTTACCCTTATGTATACATGAAGGAGTCAAGCATAATCACTATTTTACCCTTATGTACCAACTAAAGCTCACTCGTAGGGGTCAAGCATGTTACAATCGCGATCCTCATGTGAAATGCAATGCCTACTAGAATGGGTCAAGTTTATGCGTTGCTTTTACCTTCTAGCATAAGGCATATGCCCATATAGGGGTCAAGTATTTGAATAAGCTACTCATGCCATGTTATCATGTCTTTACAAAATATGCATATTATGATTTAATTTATGATTATTTCAAGTATTCCGTGGGATTAGACCTAGCACCTTCGTCAGGCTTAAGGTGGGGGCTCGACTCAAGTGGTCCTTATATAAAGTCTTGGTCTCTTAATTATATGACACCATATGTTTATATTATTTTCCTAGATGGCTTTACTAGTGGATCCATCTAGGACAAGCTACCCACAATATGAGATCAAGTATGGTTTACCTTGGCAAGTAGACCACTCCTTCTCAGGTGGGGAGACATGCATGGGGATTCCAAGTAGTAGCTCACTTAGTCTTATGTGTCGGTTAAGGTCTCCTTCCATATATATACAGGTTGATTATCTATATGCATGTTTTAACTTAAGCATTGATTTACATGTCATATTGAGCCCATGTCTGTTGATTATAATTATGCATCTTGATTATTATGGCTTATGTTCCTTGTTGCATTCCACCCCGCATACTTTGTACATTCCAAGTACTAACGCATACTTTTTGCCTATATGATCTCACCATGTAGGGACCAGAGTTCCTATTTATCCTTTTCTTCGTATCTAGACGGTTTGTTCGAAGATCACTATTAGTATGTCCTCCACTCCGGGGACAACATCCATTTACTTTCATGCTTTTATTTGGACTATTCTATTTTTGGGTACTATCTTGGAGGATAAGCCTGGGAGATGTCTTGGCCTCTGCTCTATTCATAGTTAGAGGTGTTGTTGGATACATTGGTCGTAATTTATGATCTCGACTCTTATTATGTATGTGTATTTCTGGAGCTTTCCCTTAGTCTCGTATTCCCTTTTGTTGTGAATGTTTGCTATGTTAACAAGTTGGAAGTCTCAAGTCCCTAAATGCCCTGATAGCGTGAGTCATACTTATTCGCCCCTTAGACTTATTTGCTATGTGATTCATGTTTATCATCTTCCCTATAATATCCCCGTAGTGTGAGTCCAAAGCCCTGTTTCCCTTAGAAATTATGTGTAATGTGATTATTTATCATTTATTGCTTCCGTGAAACCAATGATATGCTAAGCATGGTTAAGAGGCTTGTTTGAGATCCCTTCGAGTTTTCATTTGCCGTGCCACATCTAGGCCCTATGCTTGTGTCGTGACATGTGTGACAACCCCTTACATAAGCAGTTGTTGCTCAATCAAGGGACCGCTTTAGGGGACACTAGTTTTGCGGTCATTGATCCGCTTAAGGGGACCTCGCTCAAGGGACCCCCTCAACATAAATGATCGAGTGTCTATTTAAGTGACAAGGCCATCGCCTAAGTTGTACCTAAAACCTAGATCCTAGCAATGTTTCAACCAACATTAAAGATTCAAAATTGACCTTCAAGATTCATTCAAAATCCTGTATACATAAACAATTTGCGATCCTACAAAATTTGATGTTTCAGACACGATAAAACTATTGAAATTCAAATTCAAAGTCTTCTTGACCTGAAATTTGATTAGTCAAAACTAGTTCAATTAACACTAAAAAAAATTAGAATTTTCTCAAAATTGCTAAAAATATACCAAAGTTTTTCCTAGATCTAAAATTGCTTTTGACTACAGCAAAATCATTTAATATTCATTTCGAGCATCTAAACCCAAAATGTTATACCAAGTCAAACCTTGATCAAATTTTTATGTAAAATTTCAACTTAAATTCTCAAATTCACAAAACAACATCGAAAAACATGACATTGATCCTAAACCAAATATCACATTTTGGAGTTGATACAACTAACAAAATTTTATTCTAATGCTCGTAGATCCAATTGGTACAAAAAACCACTTTTCAGCAACTTAAACCTTCAAAACTCAAAAATATCGACTCTTCTCAGCTTTTCAATAAAATTTCGAAACCAAACTCATAAATTGATGAAATATGACATAGAATAACTATCAGAACCGGCTAAAATGTTATTTTTTCTAAAATTGACATTGAGAATCACTATGTCACATCCCAAGAGGGTACCCTAGATGTGACAGGCACTCAAAGACTATTGCTAGTCCTCAAGTGAATCACTTGACCTCATCACATTCATTCATTTGATATAACTAACCAATCATTGGAAGACTAAATATAATAAATGGTGTATAATCTGAGTCTTAAGAAACATATCAATAAAATAGGCTAGTCTGAAAGAAACTAGCTCAACATAATCTCCAATCAACAATCTGACTCTAGTATGTGAAGCCTCTATCACTATCAATTGATGCTAATGACAGACCCATGACTACCTCAGCTCAGAAATAAAGCTAATATAAAGTCTGACTCTAATAGCTAGATGAAAATAAGATAAGGATCCTCTGAAGTAACAGAGGCTCACCAACTCAGCTGACTACAATAGATCCTCAATGGTGCATCTATTGATGATCTCTAGTACTGGCCTTTGCATCATAAAACAATGCACTACAAATGAATGTCAGTGCATGGAATGTTCGAGTATGTAAATGGCTAAATGAAATAGATACAGGAAGAATAATATAGAACAACATCAAACTCATAAGATACTCAATCAAAATGTCAAATGTCTATATAAAATAGGAGTAATGAGTATACAAATGACTCATCAACACCACTCTGAACTCATCCGATCAACTGAACTCAGAGTATTATCAGTGTGGGACATATTTGGGAGTTTTTCTTATCCGACAACTATGATGACCTTGGAGGTTGTTTTTGGGATATTTGATGAAATTATCATTTTTCCTTTTCAAAAGTTGCTTTGAGTCATTTGGGATGAGTTGAAAAGTCAAATTACAAAAACCTTGTGCAAAATTAAAGTTTACCGCAGAAATAGTTTTTAAAGGCTTAAAGTTGAAATTTTAAGTTTTAAGGTTATCTTTAGTTTCAGGTGTCATAATGTAATTTTATCGATCCCATTAGCATGAAAATATGGAATATGGTCTAGGAGAACTAAGAGAATTGAATTCAGAGGTAAAACGGAGGTTTTGGACCCAAAATTACATTTTTGGTTGAATTCAGATCATAAGTTTGACTTAGTCAATATTCAAAGTTCGAAAGCTCTAACGTAAATTTGATAATTCTTTTACATCCAGAACATCATTTCCGGTAGGGTTGCATATATGATTCATATTTATAGGGTTCCGAATGAGTTCTGGTGGTTAAAAAGTGTGTTTTAAAGGATAATAATGAAAGTCGACCATAGTCAATGCTCGTTCAACATGGGGCAACGGGTCAACAATCCATTTTATCATTTATTTTATTTGCTGAAAATACCTATTCCTCCCCATTTTGACTATTACACTATTTTCTTCCTTTTTGGAGTTCCAAAAGATTGGAAGTGCAATTTTGAGCAAGATTTTTTTATGGATTTTCATTTGGATAAGCTTCCTAAACACAATTTTTGTTTCTTTTTAGTAATTAAATTATGATTTTGGTTTAAAATTTTTGGTTTGAACCCTCCAATTTTCATGGCTTTTCAAGAACATGATTCATACTTTAAATGATGGTTTATCCCTCAATTTCTACTCAAATTTTATGAGATTTTCATGAACTCCATTATTCGTGTAGAATCTGATTTCAAACTCAATTTTCATATTTGAGTTTTAAAAAAATAACCTAATTTTTGACCATTTTACCCTCGAATCGAATTCCTATAAATATGGATATCAATTGACTCCTTTTGATGCGTATATCTCATTCTTGATAGTGGTTTAGTGTTTTGGAGATGATTTTGTGGATTCATTAGTCCAATTTTCTAGTTCGCGATTTAGCCTTCAAGATTGTCATGATTTTGAGTATCGTAAGAGGGGAAAAGACATGAATTTGAGTTAATTGGGACTTCGATTAACACAATTGTACTTCTAATTATTAAGTATGAGTGAACCTTATATTATCCTATGTATGTGGATTTGGGGGATTGTGAGATGAAATGGGATAGAACTATACTGTCATAGGTTTCGATCATCAAAGTTTGGATTGGATAATTGTACATATTATGAATCCTTGACTTGTGAAACAATTGTAGGGTTGTGAATACTTGTGAACTTGTGTATTATGTAGTTTTTGATTGATTTTACTATTGATTAAAGTAAGTGGATCCTAACCCTTGTTGAGTTAATTTTAACTTAGTGTTTTCTTTCAATGTGAAACTTGGGGGTTAGTGAACTATTCTAGTTAATATGATTTGGGTAATGGGAAGGTGGAAATAATGACATGTATGACTTGAATTATATTATAATGTCCATTGTTGTTGACTTAGACTTGTGATATATTATCGTGAAATGAGCTTGTGATGCCTTTATTGATAGTGTGAAGATGTTCATGATCTTTAAATTGTTGAGCTTCAAATTATATTACATGGAACTGTTTATTGAATCTCTTATGTGAAATGTTGAGCTAAATTCTATATTGAGATGTTGTTAGGAATTTTGAAAGATATTTCTTGTGAAGCAAAAACTCAAATGATGAATTATCCTAAGTTATGATAACTAAGGCTAATTGAAAGAGTTGATCTATAATAATATTATGGTTATTATGTAATTGGTTAATGATGACTCAAATATTGAAAGACAATGAAAGGATTAATCAAATTCTGGATTGATAATACATGTGATCATGTGAGACATATGATAATTATGTTGTGATGGATTTTTTATTGACATACGCTCGAGATGAAGACTGATTTGATATTGAGGCATTAATGATATTGAGATGATGATCTTACGACATTGATAATATTGATGTGTATATTGAAACAGTGAAGAGGCTGGATTATATTGAGATTAATTGTGTACTTGTGATATACTCGGGTTGGTTAATTGAAATATATGATTCATATGGACATCCTGCATCATTTCATTGCGATGAACATATCTATTGTGCATTCACTATGTGTTTTCTTGATGATCCATTGAAAATTAAAAGCCAAAGGGAAATGGTTTTGGCTAGTGAAAAAAAGAATGAAATGAAATGAAAAGCCAAAGGGAAATAATTCCGTCTATTGAAAAGAAAAGAAATGAAAAGCTAAAAGGACATTGTTCTAGCTAGATATGAAAGTATGTGCTAAAGGAAAATGGTTCCGACAGATACATGGTCCATCTGTGATCCCCATGGATTTTAGTCCGAAGTTATCAATGGATGTGTATGGTAGAATCTAAATGCATCATGATTACTTGACATTGCATCACATTGTTTACATTTCATTGCATTCACTCCATTTTATATGATTGCTTTTTTGATGTTGTTGTATATTTTACGTGTGAGACAGTGAGTGCTTTGGAACATGAATATTATTAAGATTCAACTATTGAAACACTGTGATACATCTTGATAATTTGAGCCTTGTATATTGTGAAGAGTGGATTATGATATTACCATAAATGCTTATTATATCGATAAACTATTCTACCACTTGACTTTGGAATTCAATTGTATATTTTGAGATATTATTCTATGATGAGCTATTATACATATGTATTATTGTGTTGGGATTTTTCTGAGTGCAAGCGGTTTGTGGTTGGGAGTTAAGGAGTACTTGTGTTCTTCATTGCTTTACTTTGGGTTAGTTCCTTTGCAGAGTACCCAACTTTTTATGCTAACCCCTTTCTACATTTTTGTAGGTTGTGAGCCCAGTCCCTTTTGCTAGATATTCTTCATTACAAGATCAACCTTCTGGATCACTTATGAGATAACTGTTTGTACCTTCAGCAGGCCTTCGAGGATTTTTTCTTATGTTTTGTCCAATTTGAGGACTAGACGTTGTGACTTGTATATTGTTTGAGTTATTCTATCGTTAGAGGCTTGTACATGCGATACCAATTGAAACGCCCCAAAAATGTGCTTCGAAAGTACCCATAATCATAATTTTTATATATCTCAAAATTCGTGCATGATATCGAAAATTCGATTTCATATTCTCGATCAGGTGCAAAATTGAGTGGGAAGTGAGTGTAGCCCCGATTTTAGAGCATCTATAGCAAAACATAATTTTTGCAAAAAATTGATTTCTAGTGGTGATCCATGTCCTGGCTGCGACAGGCCAGGGGCACGGATAACTGTTACTTGGTCCTTCGCATTGGATCCATCACGGACTAGAAGCGGACCAATACATGTTTTTCTTAATTCTTCTATTTCGACCCATGGGTCTTGGGGTCATAGTCCCATACCTACTTATGTGTAAAAACATCTATACTTAGCTATTTTTCAACTCTATATCACTCAAGACCCTCTCAAAACCCTTTCCAAGACTTGACCAAATATCTCATTCATAATTCCCATCGAAATCCATGGATTTCAAGCTTACTTTGGATCTCAAGGACTCAATCAAAGCTTCAACTCTCATTCAAGATTTACATCAAGGAAAATCCAATTTTAAGGGTTGTGGGTTTGATCCATTGGGTCCTTCCACCCATGGAGTCCAATCTTTCTATTTATGAAAAATTGCGTGATTTCAAATTGTATTGCCAATGGGTATCTTTTACTATGAAATATGAGCATGATTTATATTGGGGTTTTGTCAAATATTGCTGACTATACATGAATATCTATTTTAAGCTTATACTATGAGTTGATCTTTTCTATTGATACTATACATGATTTGAACTCTGTAAGCTATGAATTGTGATGAACTTTTGTGATGGATTTCATGATACTATATTTGGGGTTTTAATATGATGCCTTTTCAAGGATTCTTAAGTTATTTATGATCTGTTGCATGATTTAAGAGACAAGTGATTTTATGATGAATATGGGCTTTCAAAAATGTATTGAATTCATGAAAATGTCTATGATGCTGTAAATGTCAAATTAAGCCCCTTTTCAAAGATTTTACCTCTTGTGGGCCTTTGATGTTAATGCAAGGCTAATGATTGATGATGATCTATTCATATGTTTTAAAGTTAGGCTCACCATTAGAGGTCAAAGATGTCGAAGAGCTGTTCATGTTATGTTTCCATGTTTTTTACATGTTATTTAAGCTATGATTATTTCATGTATTCCGTGGGATTAGATTTAATACTAATGGATTGGGTATCAACGTGGACTATCTTTAAGGGTCAATACTCTTTTCCCTAAACTATGTACCAGCATAGGATTATACTTTACCCTTGCTATACTAGTCGATTCATTTAGTTCACTTCTTAATGAAATCCTTTCGAAATGGGTCATGTTCCCATAAAGAGGGTTACTTCATACGAAATGGGTCATGTTCCTGTAAGATGAAGTATGATTTTCCTTGGAAAGTAGACCACCTCTTTACCAATGAGGGGTAATCATAGGGATTCCAAGTCGTAGCTCACTTGGTCTTATTCTATGTTGATTGAGATCTCTTCCCACATATGTATTATGTTTTATGCAAGTTGAATGATTTATAAGTATGTTTTACTCAAGCATTGATCATGCATGCCATATTGAGATTATGCTATATATTGATTATGATTATGCATTTTGATTATATTAGCTTATGTCTTGTTGCATCACGTCCTATATACTTAGTACATTCACACGTACTAAAACATACTTTATGCCTGCATGATATCACTATGTAGGGACAGGAGCTCCTATTGATCATCCTCCATGAGGCTGGTGAGATTCTTCAAAGACAAACTTTAATGAGTCCTCAAGTTCGAGGACACTATCTACTTTCCTTCTATTTTAAGACTTATTGTGTTGAACATTTGATTTTATGAGGGCAAGCATGAAAAGTGTCTTGGCCCCCGCTCCATTCTAAGTTAGAGGTGTATGTTGGATATTATGATGTTATTATGCCACGAGTTGACTCTTATGCTTTATTTATATTCAAGGCTTCCCTTAGTCCCACTTCCTATTTTAAATATCTCTTGTTGTTGTTTACTTTGCTTCCGCGACCAAAGATGTGTGATTGATATGCTAAGAGGCTTTTTTGGGTCCCTTCGGGTTCCCATTCGCTGTGTCACATCTATTCCTTAGGATTGGGTCGTGACACTAGTTCCGGGAAGGTTATAGTTTTTAATTTCTATGTTTATCTATCTTATTTAGATTGTTTATCTTCCACTTTTATTATTATATTGACTTATTTAGGTTTTGGACTGACTCTCCTTGGTGGATTTAGGTAAATGTCATCACACCCTGATTTCGGGTCGTGATAAATTGGTATCAGAGCCCCAGCTTCATAGGTCTCACATGTATACAAGCCCAATTGAGTAGAGTTTTAATGATCGGTGTGGATACATCCATTACTTATCCTTGAGAGGCTACGGAGACTGTTATCAAATTCGCTCTTATTCTTTCAATTCCCATCTTGAGAGGTTGTTGTTAGATTTTTGAATATTGTGTGATTGTATGCCTATGCCCATGCATATATCTTCCTTAGTAGGTGATCCTTTAGTGAGGGGAACTCGTGCTTGGTGTTTTGTGCAAGAATATAAGATGTCATTGTGTGATTTGGAATTCAATCCAACTTTGAGAAAAACGTAATAGACTTAATGGGTAAATCTGTAGTTTGCCTTGATTTGTTCTATAATTCAATGAAATTTGGAGTTGGTTAGGTTCGATGAGGTATGTTAAAGGTAAGGTATCAGAAGGTGAGACTGATTTAAGGACTTTATTAGCACCATATTTTATAAGACATGTTAACAACGAGGGTGGTACTTTTCTTGTCTATTAGAAGTTTGAGGTGATCTATAAATGTGGCATCGCGTGGTTAGAAGAATGACTATGTTATCAGTGCAATGATTATGGGATTGCAATCGTTAAGTTTTTCAAATGAGTGTTGCTTAGTATGGACAGAGGATGAAATTGTGTTCATTGAAACTAGAACTTCTACTAAGTCTTCTTGAAGTGGGTGTATAGTACGAATGATTATCATACAACTACAATGATGGTGTCTATGCCCATTTGATTAGGGTTATGGGCAGTGTTGCTTTATCTATCCATCTAGTCTCTGGAGGAAGGTGCATTGCTTGTTGATAGATTGAACCAATTTGATTATGTGTGACAACTATTCAATGAGACAAAAGTGTGGACTATTCAAGCATGAACTTCTGGAAGAGTATGATGCATTCTAGATGTAAATAGGATGGGTTTTTAGATATGGTACAAGTAATATACAAGGACAAAAGCATCAATCTTTGACCACAGATACTAATGACTAAGGAGTTATCAGTTGTTGTACTTACTGAGGTAGTGAAGTTTGACCTTACCATCAAATTTGGGGATGACCAATTGGTTGTTACTATGGATGCTAGAGTACTGAATTGATCAGAAAGAAAGTCATAGTGGTAAATCTTGGAATGGATATTTGCTAGAGTACTGAATCGATCAGAAAGAAAGTCATAGTGGTGAATCTTGGAATAGATATTAATATGTTTAAGTGTGGATTTTATCCCAAAGATCTATATAGGGACTAGTGACTTCGTTGTAAGCAAAGAGGAGCATGTTGATATTGAAAGAACAAGCATGTGGACTAATAAGGTTTCAACAAGTTCACTTGTAAGGATGTAATTGGGCATGTTAGTAAGAAAGTGCATGTGGATAATTGGTTTAGTCATTAAATTTGGTTGGTATGAATTGGGTTGGGTTTCCATATCAACTATAAGATTAGTCTTGTAGTTCGACATGATTTTATTTACCTTGTTCCACATACGGTAATATGGTTACACTTGTATCAATGGGGTTAAAAGACTATTGGATAAGATATGAGAGAGAAGTCTACAGAAGTTGGCTCAAGTGTGAGAATGGGTTTCTTTATGGTTTTTGATTAAGTGATAAGTACGACTTGGGTTGCTAATGATGGGCATGATAAGATATATGAGGAAGAGTTTGATGATAAACTAGGGTAATCTTTAGAGATCTGAAAAGTATGTATTAAGCATGATTAAGAAGGGAATCAGTTGCATAATGTGAATCGAGATCTAGGATTTCATGGTAAGTTTGCATTAGCGATAGTTGATTTTGTCAAGGTATTGGTTAGTCAGGTAATGAGATGATTAATTATGTTGGTTACTGAACATTTTGAAAAGGATTGAGCATGACTTTTATTATGGATTTTGTTACTTTTGCATGGTGAGAGAACTTAATGAAGTTGCATTTGGGTCCTTGGTGTGAAGTAAAAAGGCAATTTGCTGTGGAGTTTTCCTAAGGAATAATGACAATATAGGGGTTAGGAGCAAGCACATAAGCCTTGGGCATCAACGAATTTGAGCATTTAAGGTTGGACCATGAGTATGAGTTAAATATTCAAACATCTTTGCAACATTGGCAATAGGTGCAAGTTAAGGAAAATGAAAGAGATTAGATATATTATGTAGAGATTCATGGTTCAGATTTGTAAATTCTTTGGATTTTCTCTTTGAGTTTGTGTGATAATGCGAAGTGGGAAGACTCACCACCAGGTTATGAAAGATTACCATCTACTTTTCAAAAAGTATGGTTTAGGTTGAATGATAAACGGTGATACATCAGAAATTCTGTGTTCATGTTAGGTTAGATTGTTAAATCATAATTGGTAACTCATGGGAGCATCACGGAAAGGACTTCTAACTTTATAGGTGTCATTGATGATGTTGGATTAAATATGGATACTACTTTATTAATAGACGTTGACATAAACTATCATAATGGGTTATGTTGATACTTAGTTATAAATAAGGGTCATGTGCATATGGTATACTAAATTCATGGGTTAATCAAGAATTTCTTAAGTTTGGCATGAGGGTACGAGTGTTTGAGTTGGTGTTAAGGTATTTTCCCCTCGAAGGGTTATATGTAGTTTAGGTTGATTTCTAATTGAATAATTGCAGCTTGGGGAAAAGGCACTATACCTAATTCAACAATTGTTCCAGCATACGAGAAGTGTTATTTGTGATTTATAAGCTGGTAAGTATCATTTACTGGTTGTTGTTTTCGTCATTACCTTTTTTTGGGCAAGATTAAATTGTATTCTTGCTTATAAATATGCATTGTCAAAGTTTTGGAATAGCACAACGTATGTTTGGGGAGAATTATACGAAGAGGACAAAACCTAGATGGGGTTGTGATGGTTTGTATATTGCAATTGGCTATGACTGGTTCAGATTAACTCTTGGCCTTCCCTGAATATAGATCTGAGCTACCTTGTAGTCTCATGGATGGAAGTTCATCTTGATGTTTACGCTGTGATATGAGGGTGTTAGTTCATTAGCTAGTTTTCAATTTGGTAATTACTCTTGGAGGGAAAATTTTCTTTTTGGTTCATAAGTCGTACTCTTGATAGTACATTCAGATGATATAACAACTCTCAAATGAGGATACTTGGAAGCAATTAATGACTCTTGGATACTTCTTGTGAGGCTCCTCCCTTTACTTTATGTTCGAGGATGAACATGATTTTAAGTGTTGAATGATGTAATGACCCTAGAGGTCATTTTTGGCATTTTCAATGAAATTATCATTTTCCCTTTCCAAAAGTTGCTTTGCGTCATTTTTGTTTGAGTGGAAAAGTCTGATCTCGAAAACCCTATGAAAAATTGGAATTTGCTGAAGAAAGAGTTTTTAAAAGGCTTAAAAGTTGAAATTTTGAGTTGAGGTCATCATGTGTTTCAGGTGTTATGATGTAATTTTGTTGATCCCATTAGCACGGAAAAGTGGATTGTGGTTTAGAAGAACTGACAGAACTGAATTTAGAGTTAAAATGGAGATTTTGGACCTAAAGTTGCATTTTTAGTTGAATTCGGATCATAAGTTTGACTTGGTCAACATTCAAAGTTCGAAAGCTCTAATGCAAATTTTGATGATTCCATTGCGTCCGAAACATCATTTCCAGTGGGGTTGTATATATGGTTCATATTTTTAAGGTTCCGGATGAGTTTTGGTAGTTATAAATTGTATTTTAAAGGGTATCGGTGAAACTTGACTGCAGTCAACGTCCGGCCAACGCGGGTCAACAACCCATTTTTTTCAATATTTTATTTGCTGAAATACCCCCTTTTTTCCATTTTGACTATTTCTCTATTTTCTTCCCTTTGTGGAGTTCCAAAAGCTTGGAGGTGTAATTTTGAGCAAGATTTTTCACAAATTTTCATTTAGGTAAGCTTCCTAAACACAAATTCTTTTATTTTCAGTAATTAAATTATGATTGTTTGGTTTGAACCCTAAAATTTTCATGGGTTTTCAAGAACATGATTCAAACTTTAAATGATGATTTCTCTCTCAATTTCTACTCAGATTTTATGTGATTTTCACCCACAAACTTCATTTTTCGTGTATAGCTTGATTTTGAGCTCAATTTTCAGATTTATGATTTTCAAAACATAACCTAATTTTTGACCATTTTATCCTCGGATCGAATTCCTATTAATATGGGTATCAATAGACTCCTTTTGACGCGTATATCTCATTATTGATAGTGGTTTGGTATTTTCGAGTTGATTTTGTGGTTTCATTCATCTGATTTTCTAGTTCGCGATTCGTCCTTTAAGATTGTCATGATTTTGAGTATCGTAAAAGGGGAAAAGACTTGGATTTGAGTTGATTGGGACTTTGTATGGAAAGTGGACTTCTAACCTTTTGATAAGTATGGTTGAGCCTTTTATTATCCTATGTATGTAGATTTGGGGGATTGTGGCATGAAATGGGATAGAATTATACTATTATAGGCTTCGATCGTCAGAGTTTGGATTGAGTAATTGTAAATGTTGTGAATCTTTGACTTGGGAAATAATTGTAGGATTGTGAATAATTGTAAACTTGTGGATTATCTAGTTTTTGATTGATTTGGCTATTGATTAAAGTAAGTGGACCCTAACCCTTGTTGAGTTGATTTTGACTTAGTATTTTCTTTCAATGTGAATCTTGGGGTTAGTGACCTATTCTAGTGGATATGATTTGGGTAATGGGAAGGTGGAAATGATGACATGTATGATTTGAATTATGAGATAATGTCCATTATTATTGACTTAGACTTGTGATAAACTATCGTGAAATAAGCTTGTGATTCCATTATTGATAGTGTGAAGGTATTCATGATGTTTTGATTGTTGAGCTTCAAATTATATCACATGGAGTTGTCTACTGAATCTCTTATGTGAAACGTTGAGCTAAATTCTGTTTATGAGATATTGTTAGGAATTTTGAAAGTTATTGCTTGTGAAGTAAGAACTCAAATGATGAATTGTCTTAAACAATGATAACTAAGGCTGCTTGAAAGAGTTAATCTATGTTAATATTGTGGTGATTATGTAATTTGTTAATGATGACTCAAATAATAAAAGACTATGAAATGATTAATCAAATTCTGGATTGGTTGAAACGCCCCCAAAAGTGCCAAAAAATGCGCCTCAGAAATGTCCATATTCGTAATTTCTATATATCTCCTAATACGTGCATAATATCGAAAATCTAACTTCATCTTCGTTATCAGGGGGGAAATTGAGTGGGAAATGGGTATAATCCCAATTTTAGAGCAAACGTGGCCAAATTTTGTTTTCCAAAAATTTCACCTTCCAGTGAGGGTACGCGTTCTCTCTGCAACGTGGCGTAGTAAATTTTGTTGGTAGTTATTTTTAATCTCGGCCTAAGGCCTTGGGGTCTTAGGCCTAAGCCTTCCTATGCATAAAGCACCTATACTTAGTCATTTTTCAACCTCATATCATTCAAGACATTCCCCAAAATCCTCTCTAACACTTAGCAAAACATTTCACTCAAATTCAATTGTCCAAAACTCATACCGGATCTTAAGCAATTCACTCAAGCATCAAGTTCACATTCCAATCTTCATCAAGAGAATCTCCAAAGTTGAGGTATGTAGGTTTCAACCATTGGGTCCTTTCACCCATGGTGCCCAACCTTCCTTTTTATACAAATTACATGTTTTCAAGTTGATTTACTTATAGGTATTCTTACTATGAATTTGATTATAAACTATGTTGGGGTTTTCATAAAATGTTAACTATTTAAGCATTTTTTAGCTATGAATCTATGTTCTATGATGAGATTTGATAAAGGTTTTTAGTGTATCTTGCAAGAGGGTGTTACCAAGTGTTGGTGAGTTCATATACATTAAGTTTTCTCACATGATTTCACTCGTGAATTGCAGGATTTTGAGCTAGCATTACACACCTGCCAAGTGTTTGATAAAATGTCCGACTAAGGGTTTTTGAGTTATTAAAGGTCTATTTCATGTCTTATGAGTTAAGTGGCTTAATGATGATGAAAGGAATGTATATATGTGTTGATTTCATGAGAAGTATCTATAGTATTGCAAGTGACCACACCTTGTTTAGGGGTTGCTATATCATCAATCACCTTGTCGGGGGGTGCTAGGCATGTACTACGATGTTGAAGGGTATATACCATGACTACCTTGTCAGGGGAGTGCTAGGCCCGTACTGCCATGTTGAGGGGTATTTACCATGACCACCTTCAGCGGGTGCTAGGCCCTTACTACCATGTTGAGTGGTATATACCTTGACCACCTTGTCAGGAGGTGCTAGGCCCATACTAACAATTGAGGGGTAGATATATGAATTACCTTCCAAGGGGGTTCTATGCCTTGGATTCCAAGTATTTGTTGCATGTTCTATGATGATGGTCTCTTACTACATATGTATTATGTTCTATCTAATTATGTTTTACTATAAGCATTGATTATATATGCCATGTTGATAATATATTATCTCTTGCCTATGTATCTGCATTTTACTATGTTGCCCATCTCTTGTTGCATTGCATCCTACATACTTAGTACATTCAAACATACTAATGCATACTCTATGCCTACATGATATTACCATGTATGAACCAGAGCCTCTCACGATTATCCTCCTAGTGGCTAGTTGTGATATCTTGAAGATAAACTTTGATGCATCCTCAAATTCGGGGACACTAGCTATGCTAATTTTACTTAGGACATTTCTTTATGTTGAACTCTTGATACTATTAGAGTGAGCCCAGAAATTGTCTTGGCCCAAGCTCAACTCTGTGTTTAGTTGTGTTGTTAGACAAGTGATGTATTCATGCTATGTTCTTGACTCTTGTCTGTTTATGGTTATCCTTGTTTATGGTTATGTAAAACTTTCCTTAGTCCCTTTATCCCTATTTATACTCTCTTGTTGATCTATATCAATTCTACAGAAGTTAAGGTAAGGTTTTCCCCCTAATGAACGTTCCTTGCTATTTTAGCTCATGCCTATTCCAAGAGGAAGAAGAACTCGTACACCTAAAGAACAACCGGCCCATGAAGAGTTTCGGGATGTTATTGCCATGTTATCTCAAGCTATGACCAATCAAATCAACCAAGGGGCCCAAGCCCCTCATGTTCCTACCCTGGCATCTAGAGTATGGGATTTCATGAGGATGAACACACCGGAGTTCCATAGGTCTAAGGTGGATGAGGACACTCAAGAATTTATTGATGAGGTATACCAAGTGTTGTGTTTTATGAGGGTTAGACCAGAGGAGAAAACGTAGTTGGCGGTCTACCAACTCAAAGGGGTGGCCCAAATATGGTTTACCCAATAGAAAAAGGAGAAGAGGAATGACAATGTGATGTTTTGAAAGGAGTTTAAGGCGGCATTTCTCAACCAGTTCTTTCCTCTTCATCTAAGGGAGGCCAAAATGATAGAATTCATGAATATAAAGCAAGAGTTGATGTGTGTGAGGGAGTAGGCCCTCAAGTTCAACCAACTCTCTAAATATGCTCCACAATTGGTGGCCGAGCCAAGGTCTAGAATGAACATGTTTTTGGTAGGTGTATCGGATTTAGTGAATGAGGAGTGTGGAGCTGTGATGTTGATAGGTGACATGGACTTGTCCAGATTCATGACTTATGCTAAACAAATTGGACGGGGAAAAGTTGAGAAAGAGGAGAATGGGTAAGGCCAAGAAGGCCCATTTAGAAGATAGATTTCTTGGTCCCAAGGGTGGCTAGTTTCATCAAGGCCAAGGGTTTTCAAATTTTCCTACTAGAAAGTTTGCTAAGGACAACCCTGGGGTCCAAGGTGGTGGTGGTGTGATGCCTAATGTTATGTGCCCAAGATGTGATAGAGGCCATGATAGCCTATGTTTGAGAAACACTAATTCTTGCTATAGTTGTGGAGAAGTGTGTCACAGAAGGTTGATTGTCCTTGTAATCAAAACAAGCGTAAAGATGGTTGCCCACAAGGCCGGGATACAAATTCGGTTCCTTTGGGAAGAGGAGGCAAACAAAGGGATGCTCTAAAGAACAATTACTTTTATGCTCTTCAAGGGAGGAAAGGGGTAGATGAGGTGCCTGATGTCATCACAGGTATGTCAAAAGTATTTGATTTTGATGTGTATGCATTGATAGACTAGGGTGCTACTCTTTCTTTTGTTACTTCTTTTGTTGCCAAAAAGTTTCATGTTGAACCTGAATAATTGTGTGAGCTATATGAAGTGTCTACTCCCATTGGTGCCCCATTGCTGCTAGAAGGGTCTATAGAAATTATCTCATTTTTATTTTGCATAAAATATTGCCTTGTGATTTTGTTCAGTTGGATATGGTGGACTTTGATGTGATTCTTGGGAAGGATTGGTCGCATGCATATTATGCCTTAATTGATTGTAGAACCTATAGGGTCAAATTCTAATTCTCTAATGAAACTGTCCTTGAGTGGGGGAGTCATGATGTGGTGGTCAAAAGTAGATTTATTTCATGCATTAAAGCCAATAAGTTGATTTCTAAGGGGTGTCTCTATCATCTTGTGAGGGTTAGGGATGTTGAGTCCAAAGTCCCTCATATAGAGTCACTTCCAATGGATCAATGAGTTCCTTGATGTCTTTTCTAGTGAGCTTCCTAGTATTCCTATCGAATGGGAAATAGATTTTGGCACAGACCTCCTTCCTGATACTCAACCCATTTCTATTCCCCCTTACAGTATGGCTTCGACAGATTTGAAAGATCAGTTAAGGAATTTGTTGGGGAAGGGTTTTACTAGGCCATGCCAATCACCTTGGGGTGCAACGGTGTTATTTGTGAAGAAGAAAGATGCTTCTCTTAGAATGTGCATTGATTACTAACAACTTAATAGAGTCACTATCAGAAGAATAAGTACCCTCTACCGAGGATTGATGATCTTTTTGATCAACTTTAAGGGGCTAGTCACTTCTCTAAGATTGATCTTCGATTCGGGTATCACCCAGTGAAGGTGAGGGAGTATGACATTGCCAGATGGCCTTCCACAGTAGATATGTGCACTATTAATTCTTGGTTATGTCTTTTGGGTGATTAATGCACCGGCTATTTTCATGGATTTTATGAATAGGGTCTTCAAACCCTATCTTGACTTATTTGTGGTAGTATTTTATTAACGATATCTTGATTTATTCCCATAGTGAGGAGGAGCATGTGGATCAGTTGAGGGTGGTATTACAAATCTTGAGGGAGGAGAAGTTGTATGCCAAATATGAGAAATGTGAGTTTTGGTTGAAGTGGTTGCCTTCCTAGGTCATGTGGTGTCGGGGAATGGTATTAAGGTAGATCCTAAAAAGGTGGAAGTGATTAGAAATTGGCCTAGACCTTTGACTCCATCGGATATTAGAAGCTCCTTGGTCTTAACGAGTTATTATTGGAGGTTTGTGAATGGGTTCTCTTCTATAGCTTCTCCTATGACTAAGTTGACTCAAAAGTAGGATTAATTTGTGTGGAATGATAAGTGTAAAAAAAGTTTTTAAACTTTGAAAGATAAGCTTGTCTTCGCTCCCATCTTGTCTCTACCACAGGGGTTGGAAGGGTTTGTTGTATATTGTGATGCCTTATGAATTTGTTTGGGTTGTGTTTTGATGCAAAATGGTAAAGTGATAGCTTATGTCTCTAGATAACTTGAGGTGCATGAAAAGAATTATCCTACCCATGATCTTGAGTTGGCTGCTGTGGTATTTGGTTTGATAATTTGGCATAATAACTTATGTGGTGTGCATGCTGATGTGTTCACCGATCATAAGAGTCTCTAATATGTGTTCACCTAAAAAGATCTCAACTTGAGACAAAGGTGGTTAGAGCTTCTTAAGGATTATGATATGAGTCTACATTATCACTCCGATAAGGCTAATGTTGTGGCCGATGTTTTGAGTAGGGTGTCTATGGGTAACCTTACTCACGTTGATGAGGGCAAAGAGGAGGCTAGGGGAGTTCATCGGTTGGATAGATTGAGAGTTAGGTTGGAGGAAGTTGATAATGGTGGAGTAGTGGTTGTAGATGCTTCCAAATCTTCATTGGTTAAGCGGTGAAGGCAAAGCAAGATCTTGACTCGCCTTGCTAAAGTTGAAGGCTTTGGTGAGAGATGGTAAGGTGGATTTTTTCTCCCAAGGGGGAGAAGGTGCCCTTAGGTACCAAGGAAGATTGTGTGTGCATTGTGTTGGTGACTTGAGAAAGAAGATTTTAGATGGGGCTCATAATTCTTCCTACTCTATTCACCTTGGTTTTACAAAAATGTATAGAGATTTGAGGGAAGTGCTTTGGTGGGGGTAGAATGAAGAGAAATATTGCTAAGTTTGTATCTGGTTGCCATAATTGCCAACAAATCAAAGCTGAGAATCAAAGGTCTGGTGGCCTAGCCCATGATATAGAGGTTCCTACGAGGAAATGGCAGGAAAGTAACATTGACTTTGTGGTTAGGTTGCCTAAGACTAGAAAGAATGTTGACTCTGTTTGGGTTGTGGTTGATAGGATGAAAAAGTCTGGTCATTTCCTACCTATTAAGACTACTTATGGTGCCGAAGGTTATGCTCAGTTGTACAATCATGAATTTGTTAGATTGCATGGGAAGCCTTTGTATATCATATCAGATCGTGGTGCTTAATTCGCTTATTACTTTTGGAGGTCCTTCCAAAGAGGTATTGGTACCAAGGTAAGGCTTAGTACGACATTTCACCCTCAAACGGATGGCCACCTTTAACCCTTAAATAGATGGCCAAGCAAAAAGAACTATCCAAACTCTTGAGGATATGTTTAGATCTTGTGTATTAGAGTTTAAGGATAGTTGGGATGATAACCTTCCACTCAATGAATTCTCTTACAATAATGGTTATCATTCAAGCTTTGGTATGGCTCCTTTTGAGGCTCTTTAGAGTAGACGTTGTAGATCCTCGGTTGGATGATCTGAGGTAAGGGAAACAACTTTGTTGGGTCAGGATCTTGTTATGGAGGCCATAGAGAAGGTAAGATTAATAAGATAAAGACTTAAAACTACCGAAAGTCATGGGTCAAGATCTTGTTATGGAGGCCATAGAGAAGGTAAGGTTAATAAGAGAAAGATTTAAATCTACCAAAAGTCATTAAAAGTTCTATGGCGATGTGAGGAAAAAGGTTCTTGAATTTAAGGTTGGTGATTGGGTCAACATGAAAGTCTAACCCATGAAGGGTGTGGTTCGTTTCGGTAAGAAGGGTAAATTAAGTCCAACATTTATTGGAGAGTTGAGGAGAATTGGTAAGGTGGCCTAAGAGTTGGAGTTGCCTAATGATATGAGTATGGTCCATCCGTTCTTTCATATGTCTACATTGAGGAAGTCTGTGGGTTACCCTAGTGCCATTCACCTCTTGATGTTGTAGGTGTTGTTGAAGACAATTTGACTTATGAAGAGGTTCCGACAGAAATTTTGGATAAAGTGAAGAGATTGAGGAACAAGGATGTTGCTTTTGTCAATGTCCTTTGGAGAAACCAACAAGTTGAGAGTGCTACATAGGAAGCGGAGGCGAACATGCAAAAGCTATATCCCTATCTTTTCCATTCTACTCAAGCCTAAGGTATTAAATCAATTCCCCTATGTGATTTCAAGTCTTATGTTTCAGTCCTTATGTCATTGCATGCATTCATGTGTTTTTTGACAAGTTCATGGTGATTTTGACACTTATGTTGAGATTTTGAAATGATGTTTAGGTGCATTGTTGTATTCATGTGTTGGGGTGAACTCATCTTGATTATTTTTCACATATATATTTCTTTGATATTCAGAGACGAATGTTCCCAAGAGGAAGATATTGATACGCCCCAAAAAGTGCCCAAAAATGTGCTTCGAAAATAGCTATATTCGTAATTTCCATATATCTCAAAATCCATGCGTGATATCAAAAATTTGACTTCATATTCATGATCAGAGGGCAAAATTGAGTGGGAAATAGGTATAACCCTGATTTTAGAGTAGCCGTAGCAAAATTTCATTTTTCAAAAATTTCACTTTACACTGAGGGTATGCGTTTTGTTCACGACATGGAGCCATCGCGGAGTAGTACATATTGTTGCATGCTTCTTTAATCTCCATATAATGACTTGAGGTCTTGGGCCTAAGCCTTCCTATGTGTAAAAATACCTATACTTAGTCATTTTTCAACCTCATATCATTCAAGACATTCCCCAAAACCCTCTCTAACACTTAGCCAAATATTTCACTCAAATTCAAGTGTCCCAAATTCATTCCGAATCTTAAGGAGTTCCCTCAATCTTCAAGTTCTCATTCCATCTTCATCAAGGGAATCTCCGATGTTGAGGTATATAGGTTTCAACCATTGGTACGTAACCTTCCTTTTTTATACAAATTACATGTTTTCAAGTTGATATACTTATGGGTATTCTTACTATGAATTTGATTATAAACTATGTTGGGGTTCCCATGAGATGTGGACTGTTTAAGCATGTTTTGAGAAATTAATCTATTTTCTATGAGAAGATTTGATGAAGGGTTTTTATGTATCTTGCAAGAGGGTGTTACCAAGTATTGGTGGGTTGATTTACATTAAGTTTTCTCACATAAATTCACTCTTGAATTGCATCATTTTGTTCTAGCATTACACACCGCCAAGTATTTGAAAAATATCTAGTCAAAGGTTTTTTAAGCTATTGAAGGTATATTGCATGAATTATGAGTTAAGAGGCTTTATGATGATGAAAGGAATGTAAGTATGGGTTGATTTCATTGAAAGTATCTATAGTGTTGCAAGTGACCACACCTTATGAAGGGGGTGCTATGCCTCAATCACCTTGTCGGGGGGTGTTAGGCCCGTACTACCACGTTGAGGGATATAAACCTTGACATCTTGTCGGGGGGGGGGGAGTGTTAGGCTCATAGTATCATGTTGAGGGGTATATACCTTTACCACTTTTTCGGGGGGTGCTTTGCCCGTACTAGCATGTTGAGGGGTATATACCTTGACCACCTTGTCGGGGGGTGCTAGGCCCGTACTACCAATTGAGGGGAAGAGACCACAATCACCTTCCAAGAGGGTGCTAGGCCATGGATTCCAAGTGTGAGTTGCTTGGTCTATGATGATGGTTTCTTCCTACACAAGTATTATGTTCTATCTAAGCATGTTTTACTCCAAACATTAATCATACACGTCATGTTGATAATATATTATCCTTTGCCTATGTATATGCATTTTTACTATGTTGTCTATCTCTTGTTGCAATGCATCCTACATACTTAGTACATTAGAACGTACTAACGTATACTCTATCCCTACATGATGTTACCATGTAGGAAGCAGAGCCCCTCACGATCATTCTCCTCGTGGCTAGTTGTGACATCTTGAAGATAAGCTTTGGTGAGTCCTTAAGTTCATGGACACTAGCTATGCTACTCTTTCTTATGTTATTTCTTTATGTTGAACTCTTGATACTATGACGGTGAGCCAAAAAACTGTCTTCGCCACCGCTCAATTCTATGTTTAGAGGTGTTGTTGGACAAGTGATGTAATCATGCTATGTTCTTGACTCTTATTTTTGTGGTTATCTAGGTTCCTTTATCCCTATTTATACTCTCTTGTTGTCATTTAATTGCTTCGGTGACCAAGGATGTGCAAATGATATGCTAAGAGGTTTGTTTAGGGACCCTTCGGGTTCCCATTCTCCGTGTAACGTCCAGGCCCTAGGCTTGGGTCATGACATTGGTAATACATGTGATCTTGTGTCTTAATTATATTGTGATAGATTTTGTATTGACATACATTTGACATGAAGACTGATTTGATATTGAGGTGCTGGTGATATTGAGATGAAGATGAATTTACCGCATTGATAATATTGATGTGTATACAGAAATAGTGATGAGGCTAGATTATATTGAGAATACTTGTGTACTTGTGATTTACTTAGATTGGTTTATTGAAATATATGATTCATATGTACATCCTACATCATTTTATTGCCATGAACATATCTATTGTGCATTCATTATGTGTATGCTTCATGATCCATTGAAAATGACAAGCCATAAAAGAAATGAAAAGTCGACGAGAAATGGTTTCTAGCTAGTGAAAAGAAAAGAAATGAAAAGCCGAAGGGGTATGTTTCTAGCTAGATATGAAAGTAATTGCCAAAGGAAAATAGTTCTAGCGGACATATGGTCTATGTATAGACCCCATGGGTTCCGATCTAAGATTATTAGTGGATGTGTATAGTTGGATAGATATGCATCACGATTACTTGACATTGCATCACATCATTTACATTTCATTGAATCCACTCCATCTCATATGATTCCTTCAACTGTGAATGCTTTGGAACTTGTATATTGTTAAAATTGAACTATTAAATAATTATGATACGTGTTGATAGTTTGAGTCTTCTATATTGTGAAGAATGGATTGTGAGGTTATTGAATGTGCTTATGATATTGATAAACTATTATACCACTTGACTCTGGAATTCAATTGTATATATACATACATACATATATATATATATATATATATATATATATATATATAT
>JAOTQR010094794.1:0-31167 GCA_025774065.1 Solanum ossicruentum | reverse complement strand
TAGACAGTTGAAGGTTCATGAGAAAAACTACCCTACTCATGACTTAGAGTTAGCGGCTATGGTTTTTGTGCTTAAGCGGTGGCGTCATTATTTATATGGTGCACATTGTGAGGTTTTCACTGATCATAAGAGTCTTCAGTATATTTTTAGCCAAAAGGATCTGAACTTGAGGCAACGTAGGTGGATGGAGTTGCTAAAAAACTATGATTTGATCATCTTATACTATCCAGGAAAGGCTAATGTGGTGGTCGATGCCTTGAGTAGAAGGACTTCTAGCATGGGTAGTCTAGCCACCATTCGAGTGGAGGAGCGACCTTTGGCTAGGGATGTTCAGCGTCTAGCAAATGGCCTAGTCAGGTTACAGCTTTCTAATGAGGGTTGCGTACTTGCTTTCCTTGAGGCTCGTTCTTCCTTGATGGACCAGATTCGAGAACGTCAGTTTGAGGACAAGAAGTTATGCCTCATCAGGGAAACCAGAAGAGAGGCTAAGGAAGCAATGCTCGATCCTGATGGTGTTTTAAGGATTGGAGGTCGAGTCGGTGTGCCTAAGCTAGGTGATTTGATTAGATTGATTCTTGAGGAGGCTCACTGTACTCGTTACTCCATTCATCCAGGAGCAGTGAAGATGTATCATGACCTGAGTCAGCACTACTGGTGGTGTGGTATGAAGAAGGATATTTCAGAGCTTGTGGCTAAGTGTTTGACTTGTCAGCAGGTTAAGTGTGAGCACCAGCGGCCTAGAGGTGAGTTTCAGAGGATGCCCATTCCTACATGGAAGTTGAAGTGAATTTCTATAGATTTTGTGGTGGGTTTGCCTCCTACGGTAGGCAGTTGTAACTCTATCTGGGTAGTCGTGGATCAGTTAACTAAGTATGTCTATTTCATTCCGGTCAAGGTCAAGTACACAACAGAGAAGTTAGCTGAGATTTATATCAGTCAGATAGTTAGATTGCATGGTGTGCCCATTTATATCATTTCTGATCGGGGTTCACTTTTCATTTCGCATTTTTAGAGGGTCGTGCAGCATGGTCTAGGTACTCGGCTGGATATGAATTCAGCCTTTCACCCTCAGACAAATGGACAATCTGAGTGGACTATTTAGGTATTGGAGGACATGCTGCGAGCATATGTGATTAATTTCGGTACCCGTTGGGACCAACACTTGCCCTTAGCAAAGTTCTCCTACAATAATAGTTATCACTCCAATATTCAGATGGATCCATTCGAGGCGTTGTATGGTAGGCGATGTAGATCTCTGATTGGTTGGTTTGATTCTGCTAGGACAGACTCATTAGATGTAGACTTTCTGAGAGATGTTATGGAAAAGGTCCGTATGATTCAGGATAGGTTGTTGGCTGCTCAGAGTCGACAAAAGAGTTATGTGGATAGTAGGGTTCGAGCCCTGGAGTTTATGGAGGATGATCACATTTGGCTCAAGGTATCACCCATGAAGGGTGTGATGCGGTTTGGGAAGAAAGATAAGCTTAGCTCTCGATTTATTGGCTCATTTGAGATTTTAGAGAACGTTAGAGAGGTGGCCTATAAACTGGCCTTTCTATCTAGCTTATCATCTATACATCCTATATTCCATGTCTCCATGCTTCAGAAATATGTGCCTGATGAGTCTCATATACTCTCATTCGATTTGGTGGCATTAGATCCAGACTTGTCGTTTGAGGAAGAGCCTATTGCTATTTTGGATAGGCAGTTTCGCAAGCTTAGAAACAAAGATATTTCTTTCGTGAAGATACAATGGATGAATCATCCAGTTAGAGAGGCAACTTGGGAGACGGAGTCAGAAATGCGTGTTGTATATCCTCACCTTTCTGAAACTTCAGGTACTTCCTTTAATTTATGTTCGAGGACAAACATGATTTTTAGTTATGGGTAATGTATCGACTCCGAAATTTTGTCTACTTTAGTTGGAATAATACAAGGGGATTTTAAAAAAATAATTTTAATATTTTAAGTGGAGCACTTACTTTCTTAATGCCCCAGGCGTGCAATGGCCTCTCATTTTGCTCCACTTGTTTCCCAATTCCTTTATAATAATGAATGTGCCTCTCATTTTGCTCCACTGTGTTTCCCAATTCCTTTATAATAATGCATGTCTTCTATTTGTTTATTGTGCAGAGCCATGTGTAATGGCTATATATATAGAGAGCAGAGAATCTACTCAGTAATCACATAATCAAAGAAGAAAAAACGTAGAGCATTCTGCTCAATACACACACACACACACACACACACACACACACACACATATATATATAATAAAATAAAACGTGAGTAAGATAGTTCAAATAATATTATGAGAGTTTATTAGCTGAAGAGAGGTGTTTCATTATGTAGAGTTTCGACAATTTTATTCTTATAAGTTGCTCATATTTCCTAAACCTTTTATAATAAGATATTTTATATAAATGAGTTTATTTTTGTGTACCTTTAAGTACTTTATTATGAGAATATTATTTATGAGGAGAAATTTTACTGGAGAAAGTCCTTTTAATCAATATAATTCTTATGCAGTTTAAACTTTAATAACTATATGTTTTTGATATCATTATAGGGCATTTGTATTATAGGAACATCATTGGAATTATATTATTTGAAGGATTTAAGATAAAATCCTAGATTCAAAATTTAAAAAAAATTAATAACGAAATTGGTTGGTCTTTGGGTCTAAGCTAGACATATAGTAATATAGGTTTTGTGAGTTTTGAAATCTTATAGTGATGATTTATTTGACTAGATCGTGGTGCTATGGATTCCATTCAAAAAGGACAGGCCAAAGTGTTAGATTGACCATAATTTGACTAAGACAAGTGGACTTTCAGAACTTTGTAAATCTCATAAAATTCTCAAATTTTCCCTTCTCCTACGTGTGATACATGAAATATCTTATTTTTAATAGAAATGAGATGATTAAAAATGTGATTGCGAGTTGGCGTACTATTATGGTACTTGAATTGATAAATATGGAGAAGTGATAAGAATTCCATATTTTTGATATATATATATATATATATTGTTGTGATTGGAAATAATGAGTGAATGTATTTGTGGAATTCATATCATGTTCATTCATTCAATGACATGCATATTTGCATTGATCCCGGATATTGATGAAAGTGAGATGAAAAAAATATTGTGATGTCGAGGTAACATGCCGACGGATTTATGAAAAATAGTGTGATGCCGAGGTAACATGCCAGCGAATTTATGAAAAATATTGTGATGCCGAGGTAACTTGCCAGCGGAATTATGATGATATTATGATGTCAAGGTAACATGCCGGCAAACTTGTGATAATATTGTGATGCCAAGGTAACATGCCGGCGATGATGTGATATTGTGATGTCGAGGTCTTTGCCGGCAATTATTGCATAATGCATTGCATTTCACCCTTGCATACTATTTGCAATAGTATGGTGTTATCCTTATGATTGATTGTGTTATTACTTTTATCTTGTGTTTTGAAAATTGTGATACGGTGGAATACCATCTTTATCATGTATTATGTATTACTAGGTCGGTATAATTTTCTGTGCAGGTTGTAGACATGGGGATCGACTGGGACGAAAGGAGTTTGTGTATTCTATTAGACTTCCTTGTTTTGTTAGTTGACTTGCTGGGCACCGCGTGGTATTTGGTAATCATCCCTTGCTTCTACACTCGTGTAGGTGGTTAACCCGTCCTTGATCCTCAAGAGTGAAATAAGATGAATAAACTCAATGCAATTCAACCTACCAACATGTAGTAAACCCTTCATGTAGGGTACCTTGAAATCCATTACAAAGCTCATGATAATTCATAGTTTCATAGCTCAAAACATACATAGTCTCAATAGACATAATGAATTCATGGAGTAAACTTGAACTAGATATTCATATATAATCAATCAATGCTTGATAAAACCCAACATGATTTATATTCATATTTCATAATACAAGATACTCATAGGAAATACAACTTGAAACCATGTAATTTTCATAAAAAGATAAGGTTGGGCTCCATGGGTGAAAGTACCCATGGATGAAAACCCACAGACCTTAAACCGTGAATTCTATGAAATGAACTTGAAGTAGACTTAGAGCTTGAAATGAGTCCTTGAGTTCCAAAATTGAGCTTGAAATCCTTAGATTTAAATGAGAGAATTGATAGTCTTAGATAAGTTTGAGAGAGAGTTTAGTGAGTTATAAGCTTAAAAATGGCTAAGTATGGGTGATTTCACATTTAAGTGGGCATGGAGCTATGACCCCAACACCCTTGGGGAATTAAGAAAACCAAGGAAAATAATACACTGGTCTGTGCCCCTGGTGCGACGCTGAACAGATGCAGACCACAAACTACACTAGCTCGCACCCCTGGCGCATCGTGGCCAGGGCGCGAACAACCATTGAAATTCGAAAATTAGCAAAAAAAATTTTCACTATAGGTCCTCTAAAATTCGGATTATACCTGTTTCCCACTTGATTCTGCCCGAAGTCAAATTTTTGAAATCATACACAAATTTTAATATATATGGAAATTATGATTTTAGGCCATTCCAAAGCATATAAGAGGTGTTTCAATATCTCTCCCTTGGGAACATTCATCCCTGAATGTCATAAAAACATAAGTAAGAGAAGTAATTATAAAGATTTTAGCCTGACAAGAATATAACAAAAGCATTTATACATCATTTTTAAAAAAATCTCAACAGGAATGTAAAAAGTACCGTAAACTTTGTTACCATGGACATGAATGCATGCAAATGACATAAAGGCTGAAACTTAAGACTTGAAATCAGGATGGGACTAGAGTTATTACCTTCAGCTTGAGTAGAGTGGAAGAGATATGGGCATCATTTTTTCATGTCTACCTCGAATTCTCATGTGGCACTTTCAACTCGTTGATTCCTACAAAGGACCTTGATGGATGCTACATCTTTGTTTCTCAACCTCTTCACTTGTCTATCCAAAATTCCCATTGGGACCTTCTCATAGGTCAATTTATCTCCTACAACACTCAAAACCTCTAAGGGCACTATAGCACTTGGGTCACTCACACACTTCCCCAACAAGGACACATGGAAGACCAGATGAAACATATTCATCTCCACAGGAAACTCCAACTCATATGCAACCTTATCAACTCTCTTAAAAACTCTATAAGGACACACAAACCTTGGCCTCAATTTCCCTTTCTTGCCAAATCGGACCACACCCTTCATGAGTAAGACTTTCAAGTAAACCCAATCACCAACCTTAAATTCAGGATCTCTTCTTCTTACATCAGAGTAGGACTTTTGTCTACTTTGGGTTGTCTTCAACCTCTCCCTTACCAATATCACCTTCTCCAAGCCTTCCATAACCAAATAGGACCTAGCAATTTCATCTCCCCCACATCAAACCACCCAACCGGAGATCTGCAATGCCTACCATATAAAGCTTTAAAGGGAGCAATGTCAATGAATGTGTGGTAGCTATTATTTTAATAAAACTCAATAAGTGGAAGATATTCATCCCAACTACCCTTAAACTCCAAAACGCAAGCTCTAAGAACATCCTCAAGAGTTTGGATGGTCCTTTCGGCTTGACCATCTGTTTGAGAATGAAAAGTCATGCTAACCTTGACCTTGGTACCAAGTCCTCTTTAGAAAGACCTCCACAAATGAGAAGTGAATTGAGCATCATGATCGGAAATGATGGACAAAGGCCCCACATGCAATCTAACCAACTCATGAATATACAATTTGGCATAATATTTGGCACCAAAGGTGGTTTTGACCGGTAGAAAGTGAGTTAACTTTGTCATTCTATCCACAACAACCCAAACATAGTCAAAGTGTCTCCTAGCCTTAGGCAACCCAACCACAAAATCCATGTTGATCTCTTCCCACTTCCAAGTAGGAACTTCGATTCCACACGAATGTTGCCTTCTTTTGGGTGAACTTTATCATAGGAGATGCAATAGAAGAAAGGTCATGCACAAACCTCCAGTAATAACCCGCCAAACCCAAGAAACTCCTAATGTTCATTGAAGTCAACGGTCTACTCCAATTTATCACCACCAACTTCTTAGGATCCACCTTATTGTCATCACCCAACACCACATGCTCTAAAAAAGCAACCTCTTTCAACCAGAATTCACATTTTTCATATCTAGAAAACAACCTTTTATCCCTCAAAATTCGCAACACCACTCTCAAGTGATTCACACGCTCTTCCTCACTCCGAGAATAAATCAATATATCATCAATAAAGACCACCACAAATATATCAAGATAGGGTTTAAAGACTCTATTCATAAGATCCATAAATATAGTCGGTGCATTAGTCAACCCAAAAGATATAACCACAAATTCAAAGCATCCATACCTAGTTTGAAAAGCCGTCTTGGGACTATAACACTCCCTTATCTTCACTTGGTGGTATTTGGACCGAAGATCAATCTTAGAAAAGTGACTAATCCCTTGTAGTTGATCAAAACGGTCATTAATCCTTGGTAGAGGGTACTTGTTCTTTATGGTAACCCTATTAATTTATTGGTAGTCAATGCACATTCTAAGAGATTCATCCTTTTTCTTCAAAAACAACACCAGTGCACCCCTAAGAGACTTACTAGGCCTTATAAAACCCTTCTTCAACAATTCCTCAATTGATCCTTCAACTCCTTCAATTTCGCCAGGGCCATATGGTAAGGGGAAATGGAAATGGACTATGTATCAAGAAGGAAGTCTATACTAAAGTCTATTTTCCTTTGGGGAGGAACACCGGGAAGCTCATCGAGAAAGACATCAAGAAACTCATTGACCACCGAAACTGACTCAATAGGAAATAGTTTGGACTCAACATCCCTAACCCTCACAAAATGATAAAGGCAACCCTCAGAAATCAACTTTTTGACTTTAAGACAAGAAATGAATCTGCCCTTGACCACCACATTATGACTTTCCTACTCAAGGATGGGCTCATTAGGGAATTGGAATTTAAGCTTACGAGTTCTACAATCAATGGAAGCATAATATGCATATAGCCAATCCATCCCAAGAATAATATCAAGATCCACCATATCTAATTCAACAAAATCACAAGGCTAGACCTTATGCAATATGAATACGGGACAATATCTATAAACTCTTTTAGCAACAATGGACTCACCCATGGGGGTAGACACTTCATAGGGTTCACACAACAATTCGAGATTCACATGAAGCTTTTCGGTAACAAAAGGAGTAATGAAAGAAAGAGTGGTACCTTTATCTATCGATGTATATACATCATAATCAAAAACCTTTAGCATATAGGTGACAACATCGGGCACCTCATCCACCCCTTGCCTTCCTTAGAGAACATAAAACCTATTTTGCCTTAGAATACCCCCTTGTTGGCCTCCCTTTGCCCTTTGACCCGCATTAGCACATTAGCCTTGAGGACGACCATCTCTGCCTTTGTTTTGAGTATGAGGACAATCAATAACCTTGTGACCCATTTCACCACTACCGAAGCAAGCATTAAAGTTCTTCAAATATAGGCCACCATAGTTTTTCCCACACTTTTGGCACTTAGGATTAGACCCTCCAACATTACCACCTTGGGATCTTATGTTATCATTACCAAATCTCTTGTTAGGAGCATTGAAAGACCCTTGTCCTTAGAACTTGTGGCCTCGAGGAAACCTTCCATCCTTAGAACCTTGGAAACCACCCTCAAATCGAGCCTTCTTGGACTCACCACTGCTTTTCTTTCAAAGCTTTTCCCCATTTAGTTGCTCAGCATATGTTATGAGCTAAGACAAATTTATATCAATCACTAGAATGGTGGTACGACACTCTTCATTAACCAAGTCGAACACTCCCAACACAAATTTGTTCATTCTAGCTCTAGGGTCGGCCACCAAATGTGGAGCATACTTGGAAAGCTTGTTGAATTTGAGGGCATACTCCCTCACACTCATGGAATCTTGATTAAGGTTCATAAACTCCATCATCTTAGCCTCTCTTTGCTCGATAGGAAAGAATCGGTTGAGGAATGCCACTTTGAACTTCTTACAAGGAATAACATCATCATCTCTCCTCTCAATTTCCATTGATTGAACCAAATTTAGGCCACACCTTTGAGTTTGTAGGCCGCCAACTCCATATTCTCCTCTGAATCAGCCCCTATGATAGATAGCACCTTATACAGGTGATCTATAAACTCTTGGGGATCCTCATCCCCTTTGGACCCATGAAACGCCGATGGATTTTATCTTATGAAATCCCTCACCCTTGAGGTCGGAGTAGGAGCATGAGGGGCTTGGAACCCTTGGTTCATTTAGTTGGTCATAGCACAGGCCAAAACTGTGATAGCATCCCAGAACTCTTCTTGGGCTATCGCTCCATCTTGAGGCGCTTGAGGAGTGGGAGGGGTCGGTTTCTCCTCAGGAGTACCGGTTCTCCTTAGTCCTCCCCTTGGTATCGGCATGATCTAGAAGGAACCAGAGCATTCTTTAGGGTAAAGCCTTATATTTACACCTAAAGCACGATATAAACCATGAAGAAGTGAAACATTTCCTAGAATGCCTTATAGCCTCCTATTCATAGTCATGGCGCACTTCACAACCATGAATAAGACTCTAATCGACGTGGTGTGTTGGATTTTCGAGGACACCATTAGCATCCTAGTGCTCTGATACCAAGTTTGTCATGACTCAAGCCTAGGGCCTAGACGTGACATGGCAAATGGAGAACCCAAAGACACCCCAAAGAAGCCTCTTAGCATATCAATCACATATCCTTGGTCACGGAAGTAATATAAGCATTACAAGATATAATTAAAATGGAAGCGGGACTAAGGGAAGTCTTGATGTTCATTAAAGTATTAAAGAGTTAAGCTCATAGCATAAACGTAACATAGTATCCAACAACACCCCTAACTTTGAATAGAGCAGAAACCAAGACACTTCCCCGGCTCACCCTCATAATAATAAGTGTTTAACATAAAGAAGTCTCAACATAACAAGAGTAGCTTAGATATTGTCCTCGAACTTGAGGACTCACCAATGCTTTTCTCCACAGCACCAACCATCCACGTGAAGGATGATCAAAAGGAGCTCCAGTCCCTATATGGTAATATCATGTAAGCATAGAGTATGCGTTAGTATGTTTGAATGTACCAAATATGCGGGGTGCAATGCAACAAAGACATAAGCCAATATAATCAAAATGCATAACCATAATCTATGGATATATATATATATACACACACAGTAATCTCAATGTGGCATGCATGATCAATGCTTGTAATAAAACATACTTGTAAATCACTCAACATGCATTATATATATACACACACACTAATCTCAATGTGGCATGCATGATCAATGCTTGTAATAAAACATACTTGTAAATCACTCAACATGCATTATATATCATACATATGTGGGAAGAGACTCTAATCGACATGAATAAGATCAAGCAAGCTAAAACTGGAATCTCGATGAATACCCCTCATTGGTAACGATGTGGTCTACTTGTCAGGATAAACCATACTTCACCTTACGGGAACATGACCATTTCGTATGAAGTAATCCTTCTTACGGCAACATGACCTATTTCGGAAAGGATTTCATGATAAAGTGCATAGATGGATCCTATAGTATAGCAACGGTAATAATAATAATGCTATGGTAGCACATAGTTTTAGGAAAAGAGTATTGACCCTTGAAGATAGTCCACGTTGACATACAATCCATCGTTGCTAAGTCTAATCCCACGAAATACTTGAAATAATCATACTTTAAACATAACATGAATAGCTTGTAAGGATATGACTTGAGAAACTCATAAATATGTTTGACCTCTAATAGTTAGCCTAACTTGAACATGAGAGTAGATAATAGTAATATATAAACCCTTGATTTAACATGAGTGGCTCACAAGAGATAAAAATCTTGAAAATAGGGCGTAACTTGATACTTGTAAAATCATAGATACTTTTCATGAATTCAATACATGCTTGAAAGACCTTAATCATCATATAGTCACTTGACTTGTAAATCATGTAATAGATCATCAATAACTTGAGAATTCTTATCATGTTATTTTATCAAACACATGGTGGGTTCATGATACTTGTTCAAGATCATGCGATTCAAGAGTGAAATAAGATGAATAAACTCAATCCAATTCAACCCACTAACATGAAGTAAAACACTGATATAGGGTACCTTGAAATCCATTACAAAAGCTCATGATAATTCATAGTTTCATAGGTCAAAACATGCATAGTTTTAATAGACATAATGAATTCATGGAGTGAACTTGAAATAGATATTCATGCATAATCAATCAATACTTGATAAAAACCCAACATGATTTATGTTCATATTTCATAATAAAAGATACTCATAGGTAATACAACTTGAAACCATGCAATTTTCATAAAAAGAGAAGGTTGGGCTCCATGGGTGAAAGGACCCAAGGGTGAAGACTCACATACCATAAACCTTGAATTCCATGGATGAACTTGAAGTGGACATAGAGCTTGAAATGAGCCCTTGAATTCCAAAATTGAGCTTGCAATCCATAGATTTGAATGAGAGAATAGATAGAGTCTTAGAGAGGTTTGAGAGAGGATTTTGAGTTATAAAGTTGAAAATGGCTAAGTATGGGTGATTCCACGTTTAAGTGGGCATAGGGCTATGACCCCAATTCCCTTGGGCGAATTAAGAAAATCAAGGAAAATAATACACTGGTCCGCACCCCTGGCGTAACGCAGACTAGACGCAGACCACAAACTACACTAGTATGTGCCCCTAGCTCGTCACAACCAAGGCACAGACAACAACTGAAATTCAAAAATTAATAAAAATTATTTTTTGCGACGAGTCCTCTAAAATCTAGGTTATACCCATTTCTCACTTAATTTTGTCCCCTAATTAAGAAGATGAAGTCAAATTTTTGAAATAACGCACGGATTTTGAAATATATAAAAATTATGATTTTTCTGCATTTCGAAGCACATAAGGGGTGTTTCAATAAACATAGGGAGTAAAGCTAAATAATACAAAACATCACAATATCCAACAACACCTCTACTAGAAAATGGGTCGGGGACCAAGACATCTTCCGTGCTCACCCTCATAGATAAGTGTCCAAAATATAGGATAAAGTCTCAACATAAACTTGAAAGAATATAGATATCATCCTCAGATGTGAGGATTCACAACGGTCCGGCTACCCATGTGAGGGAGGATGAGCAATACGAGCTCCGGCCTCTACATGGTAATATTATGTAGGCGTAGAGTATGTGTTAGTACTTATAATGTACTAAGTATGTGGAATGCAATGGAACAAAGGAGGTATGCCATCAAAATCAAGACAAACGGTCATAACCCATAGGTGTAAACTTAATATAAAACATATGCTCAATTCCTTACACAAACATGCATAAGAATGGCCAAATAAATTACACATTCACCTTACGATATAACCTTTTTGGAGAGTTTCATTAATATCCCTACCTTATGACATAGCCTTTTCGGTAGGTAGTATAAGATGTCCCTTACCTTACAATACAATTTTTTTGGTAGGAATTAAGAGGTGCCCTTAAATTACGATACAATCTTTTCGGTAAGAGAGATGTCTTAACTTACGATACAATCTTTTTGGTAGGAGAGATGCCCTTACCTTATGATACAACCTTTTTGGTAGGAGATATGTACTTACCTTATGAAACAATCTTTTCGGTAGGAGTTGTGAATTATTTTGCATTACGGCATGGCTTTTTCGGTAGGTAATATAAGAATAGCTTACCAAACCATCACACCAAAGTATCAAGAAGGGCTTCATATCATTCATAACATTCTCATGAGCTTATAGCATGCATATTATCCCTTCAAAATTCTTAACATTCATAATTTACATATCTTACAGTAAAACATTCATCAACGTAAAAGTTTATCATCAACTTAGAAATTTTTGTCATGTAATTTCATCAAACACATGGTGGGTTCATGACACTTGTTCAAAATCATGCAACTCAAGAGTAAAACAAGAAGAGTAAACTCAAATCAAATTAACCCACCAATATTGTAGTAAAACCCTCATTTTGGGTATTTTGAAATCCATCACAAAAACTCATAATAGTTCATAGTTTCATATCTCAAAATCATGCATTGTCTCAATAGACAAAAATCAATTCATGGAATAAGTGTGAAATAGATATTCATGCATAATCAATCAATACTTAATAAAACCCTAACATAATTTATGTTCATATTTCATAATAAAAGATACCCATAAGTAATATAACTTGAAATCATGTAATTTTCATAAAGGAAAAGGTTGGGCTCTATGGGTGAAAGGACCTATGGATTAAAACCCACACACCTTAAAACTTAAATTTCTTGAGATGAACTTGAAGGAAATTTGAAGCTTGAGATGGGTTCTTTAGTTCTAAGATTGAGATTGAAAGCCTTGGATTTGTGAGAGATTTGATAAAGTCTTAGAGAGTCTTTAGAGAGAGTTTTGTGAGTTATAAAGTTGAAAAAACACTAAGTACAGCAAACTTCACATTTTGAATGGGCATGGGGGTACTACCCAAATGCCTTTGACGAAATGAGAAAACTAAGAAAAAACTTACATTGGTTTGCATCCTTGGCGTGACGCGGATCTAATGCGTAGGCCAACTCACACTAGTCCGTGCCCAAGGAACGTGACCTGGGCGCAAACAGACACTAGAAATTCAAAAATTAGCGAGAATTATTTTTCGCTACGGGTCTTCAAAAATCTAGGTTATACCCATTTCCCACTCAATATTTCTCCAGGATAAAGAATATGATGTCGAATATTTAAAATCACGCACGAATTTTGAGATATAAGAAAATTACTATTATGGGCTCTCTGAAGCACATGAGAGGTGTTTCAATATCTCCCTCTTGGGAACATTCATCCCCGAATATCAAAGAAACATGCTTAAGAGAAGTAATATGAAGATTTCAGCCCGACATAAATGAAACAAATACACTTAAACATTATATTCAAAAAGCCTCAACATGAATATTAAAATCACCATAAACATGAATGCATGCAAAATGACATGATGGCTGAAATTTAAGAGTTGAGGTCATAGATAGGACTTAAGTTATTACCTTAGGCTTGAGTAGAGTGGAAGAGGTATGGGTATCACTCTTTTATATCCGCCTCAGCTTCCCATGTGGCATTTTCTACTTGTTGATTCCTCTAAAGGACCTTGACGGATGCTACATCTTTGTTTCTCAACCTTTTTACTTGTTTATCCAATATCTCCACCGAGACCTCCTCATAGGTCAAATTATCTTTCACAACACCCACAACCTCTAAGGGCACTATAGCACTTGGGTTAGCAACACACTTCCTCAACATAGATACATGGAAGACCAGATGAACCATATTCTTCTCCATAGGCAACTCCAATTCATATGCAACCTTACCAATGCTCCTCAAAATTTTATATGGTCCAACAAACCTTAGGCTCAATTTCCCTTTCTTGCCAAACTGGACCACACCCTTCATGGGTGAGACTTTCAAGTAAACTTAATCACCAACCTTAAACTCAAGATCTCTTCTTCTCACATCAGAGTAGGACTTTTGTCTACATTGGGTTGTCTTCAATCTCTCTCTTATCAACCTTACCTTTTCCAAGGCTTCCATAACCAAATTCGGTCCTAACAAACCAATCTCCCCCACATCAAACCATGCAACTGGGGATCCACAATGCCTGCCATATAAAGCTTCAAAGGGAGTCATGTCAATGCTTGAATGGTAGTTATTATTGTAAGCAAACTCAATAAGTGAAAGATGTTCATCCCAACTACCCTTAAACTCCAAAACACAAGCCTTGAGCATATCCTCATGATTTTGGATAGTCCTTTCAGCTTGACCATCCATTTTAGGATGAAACGTTGTGCTAAGCTTGACCTTGGTACCAAGAACCCTTTATAAAGACCTCCAAAAATGAGAAGTGAATTGAGCACCACGATCTAAAAGATAGCCAAGGGTACCCATGCAATATAACCATCTCATGAATATATAACTTGGCATAATCTTCGGCACCATAAGTCATTTTGACCGACAGAAAGTTAGCTGACTTTATAATCCTATCAATAATAACCCAAATAGAATCAAAGTATTTCCTAGTCCTTAGCAACCCAACCACAAAATCCATGTTGATCTCTTCCTATTTCCAAGTAAGTATTTATATGTCTTGGGCTAGGCCACCCGGACTTTTGATGTTCAGTTTTACTTGTTGGCAATTATGATAACCGGCTATGAACCTGGAAATATCTCTCTTCATACCACCTCACCGATACACCTCCCTCAAGTCTCTATACATCTTTGTGGAATCAGGGTGAATAAAATAAAATGAATTATGGGCCTCCTTCAAAATCAACTCCCTCAAGTCATCAATATTAGGCACATATAACCTACCTTGGTACCTAAGGGCACCATCTCCCCCTTGGGAGAAAACCTCCACTTTACCATCCTTCACCAAAGCCTTTGACTCTAGCAAGGTGGGGTCAAGCTCTTGTTTTCTTCTTGACTTCTTCAATCAAAGAAGATTTGGAACCATCAACAACCACTACACCACCATTTTCAACTTCATTCAACCTAACCCTAAACCTAGCTAATCGGTGAATATCTCTAGCCACCTCCTTGTTACCGACATCAATATGAGCTAGACTACCCATTGACATTCTACCTAGAACATTGGCCACAACATTAGCTTTGTCGGGGTGAGAGTGCACACTTATAACATAATCCTTAAGGAGTTCTAACCACCTTCTTTATCTCAAGTTAAGATATTTTGTGTGAACATATATTGGACACTCTTGTGGTCAGTAAACATATCCACATGAACCCCATACAAATAATGATGCCAAAGTTTCAAAGCATACACCACGGCCTCCAATTCAAGATTATGAGTGGGATAATTTCGCTCATGCACCTTAAGTTGTCTAGAGGAATGTGCTATAACCTTGCCATTTTGCATCAAAACATAGCCCAAACCAATCCTTGAGGCATTACAATAAACCAAAAATCCCTCTAGCCCTTCTGGAAAAGCCCAAATAGGAGTGAAGATAAGTTTGTTCTTTCAAAGTTTGAAAACTCTTTTCACATCGATCGGTCCACATAATTTTTTCCTTTTTTTGGGTCAACTTGGTTAGAGGTGAAGCACTAGAAGAAAAACCATTCACAAAACTCCCATGGTAACCCGCAAAACCCAAGATCCTAATATCTGTCAGAGTCAAGGGCTTAGGACAATTCCTTATCACCATCGTCTTCTTAAGGTCCACTTTAATGTCCTTACTCGAAACCACATCCCTAGTAATGCAACTTCTTTCAATCAAAATTCACATTTTTCATATTTAGCAAACAACCTCTGACTCCTCAAGATTTGCAACACCACCCTCAAATGATTCATATGTTTCTCCTCATTTCGAGAATAAATCAATATATCATCAATAAAGACCACCATAAACATATCAAGGTAGGGTCTAAAGACCCTATTCATGAGATCCATAAATATTGTCGATGCATTAGTCAACCCAAAGGACATTACCACAAATTCAAAGTGCTCATCCCTAGTCCGAAAGACCGCCTTGGGAATATCACACTCCCTTACCCTCACTTGGTGGTGTCCGGACCGAAGATCAATCTTAGAAAAGTGACTAGCCCCTTGTAGTTGATCAAAAAGGTCATTTATCCTTTGTAGAGGATACTTGTTTTTTACAGTGACTCTATTGAGTTGCCAGTAATCAATACATATTCTAAGAGAGCCATCATTTTTCTTTACAAACAACACTGGTGTACCCTAAGTTGACTTGCTAAGCCTTATGAAACCCTTCTCCAACAAATCCCTTAATTGATCCTTTCAACTCCATCGGGCCATACGGTTAGAGGGAATGGAAATGGTTTGTGTATTGGAGAGAAGGTCTATACCAAAGTCTATTTCCCTTTTCGGAGGAACACTGGGAAGGTCATCGGGAAATACATCAAGAAACTCATTAACCATCAAAACCAACTCAATAGGAAGGACTTTAGACTCAACATCCCTAACTTGTACAAGATGGTAGATACAACCCTGAGAAATCAATGTTTGAGCTTTGAGACAAGAAATGAATCTACCATTGATCACCATATTAAAACCTTCCCACTCAAGGATGGGTTCATAAGGGAATTAGAATCTAACTTTACGGGTTTTATAGTCAATTAAAGTATGATATGCATGTAACAAATCCATCCCAACAATAATATCAAAATCCATCATATCAAGTTCAACAAAATCACAAGGAAAGACTTTATGCAATATGGATATGGGACAATCTCTATAGACTCTTTTAGCAATGATGGACTCACCAACGAGGGTATACACTCCATAAGGTTCACACACCAATTCGAGACATAATTAAGATTATTGGTAACAAAATGAGTAATGAAAGAAAGAGTGGCACCCAGATCTATCAATGCATACACATCATAATCAAAAACTTTTAAAACACCAGGCACCTCATCCACTCCTTGCCTTCCTTGGAGAGCATAGAACCTATTTTGTCCTGGGGCACCCCCTAGTTGGCCTCCTTGTCCCCTTTGATCAACGTGAGAGTCTTTCCCTTAAGGTTGACCATCTTTACCATTGTTTTGAGCATGTGGAAAATCGAAAAGTTTGTGGCCTATTTTGCCACACCCAAAACATGCATCCGTGTTCCTCTAACATGCGCCACTATGATTTCTTCAAAATTTTGGGAACCTCGAACGAGTCACTCCCTTATTATCATCTTGGAGACTTCAGTTAGACACCCCATTATTAGCAAGCCTTTTTTTGGGGTATTGGAGGACCCTTCGCCTTGATATTTGTGACCTTGTTGAAAACGGCCACCCTGAGCGCCTTGAAAACCACTATCAAACCTAGCCCTCTTGGACTCCCCACTCCTACTCTTTCTAAGCTTCTCTCCCTGAAGTTGTTTGGAATATGTCATGAGCTGAGACAAGTCCATATCACCCACTAGCATGGTGGTTCGACACTCTTCATTGACCAAATCAGACACCACGGCCACAAACTTGTTCATTCTTGATCTAGGGTTGGCGACCAAATGAGGAGCATACTTTGAGAGTTTGTTAATTTTGACGGCATACTACCTTATACTCATAGAGGCTTTCTTGAGATTCATGAACTCCATCACCTTGGCCTCCCTCAATTTAATATGGAAGAATCAGTTGAGAAAGGTGGTCTTGAACTCCTCCCAAAGAATGGCATCATTGTTTTCCCTCTCTAATTTCCATTGAGCAAACCAAATTTGGGTCACACCCTTAAGTTGATAAGATTCTAGTTTTGTCTTCTCCTCCAAATTTGCCCCCATGATGGCAAGCACCTTATATACCTCATCAATGAACTCTTGGGGATCTTCCTCCGCTTTGGACCCATGAAACTCCAGAGGGTTCATCCTTATGAAGTCCCTCACTCTTGAGGCTGGAGTAGGAGTATGAGGAGCTTGGGGCCCTTGATTCAATTGGTTGTCCATAGCATGGGCCAACATAGTGATGGCATTCCGGAACTCAACTTGCGTAGCCCCTTCTCATTGAGGAGCTTGATGAGTCGGGCCCTCCTTGGTCTCCCTCTTGGTAGTGGCATGATCTAAAAGAGCAAAAGAGTGTCTGTTAGAGGAGGAAGCCTTAACTTTACTACTAGAGCATGACATAGATCATGAAGAAGTGAAACTTTACATAAAACACCTCATAGCCTCCTATTTATAGTTGTGGTACGCTTCACGACCCAAGCCTAGGGCCTAGACGTGACACGGCAAATGAAAAACCCAAAGGAACACCAAATAATTCTCTTAGCATATCAATGACTCATCCTTGGTTGTGGAAGCAAAATAACAATAACAAAAGACATTAATTAAAAAGGAAGCGGGACTAAGGGAAGTATTTCATATAGATAACCATAGGGAGTCAAACTCAATAATACAAAACATCCCAATGTCCAACAACACCTCCACTAGTAGATGGGGCGGGGCCAAGATATCTCTCGGGCTCACCCTCATAGATAAGTGTCCAAAATATAAGATAAAGTCTCAGCATAAACTTGAAAGAAAGTAGATTTCGCCCCGGATGTGAGGACTCACCAAGAGTTTACTTCGAACGGTCCAACTAGCCACGTGGAGGAGGATGATCAATGGAAGCTCTTATGCCTACATGGTAATTCATGTAGGCATAAAGTATATATTAGTACTTAAAATATACTAAGTATGTTGGGTGTAATGCAACAAAGGAGGTATTCCATAAAAATCAAGACACGTGGTCATAACCCATAGATATAAACTTAATATGAAACATATGGTCAATGCCTTACACAAACATGCATGAGAATGACAAAACAAATAACCCTCTCACGTTATGGTATAACCTTTTTGGAGTATGTCATCAATGTCCCTACCTCATGATATAACCTTTTCTGTAAGTAGTACAAGATGTCATTTGCCTTACGATATAATCTTTCAATAGGAATTAAGAGGAGTCCTTACCTTACAATACAATCTTTTCGATAAAAGTGATGTCCTTACCTTACAATATGATCTTTTCAGTAGGAGAGATGTCCTTACCTTACGATACAATCCTTTTTGGCAGGAGAGATGCCTTTACGTTATAATATAATCTTTTCGGTAGATGTTGTGAATTGTTTTACCTTACGGCATGGCCTAGGTAATATAAGAATAACTTACCAAACCATCATATCAAAGTATCAAGAAGGGCTTCATATCATTCATAACATTCTCATGAGCTCATAACATGGAAATTATCCCTTCAACATTCTTAACATTCATAATTTACATATCTTACAATAGAACATTCATCAACATAGAAGTTTATCAACAACTTAAAAATTCTTGTCATGCAATTTCATCAAACACATGGTGGGTTCATGACACTTGTTCAAAATCATGCAACTCAAGAGTAAAACAAGAAGAGTAAATTCAATTCAAATCAACCCACCAATATTGTACTAAAACCCTCATTTTCGGTATCTTAAAATCTATCACAAAAGCTCATAATAGTTCACAATTTCATAGCTCAAATCATGCATAGTCTCAATAGAAAAAAATCAATTCATGGAATAAGCTTGATTTAGATATCCACACATAATCAATCAATACTTAATAGAACCCCAACATAATTTATGTTCATATTTCATAATAAAAGATACCTATAAGTAATCCAACTTGAAATCATGCAACTTTCATAAAAAGAGAAGGTTGGGCTCCATGGGTGAAAGGACCTATGGATGAAGACCCAAATACCTTAAACCTTGAATTTCTTGAGATTAATTTGAAGGAGACTTGGAGATTGAGATGGGTTCTTGAGTTCCAAGATTTCAGCTTGAAATCCTTGGATTTTAATAAGAGATTTGATAAAGTTTTGGAGAGTTTTTAGAGAGGGTTGTGAGTAATAGAGTTGAAGAAGTGGCTAAGTATGGAAGATTTCACATTTAAATGGGCATGGGGCTATTACTCCAATGCCTTTGGACGAAATGAGAAAACTAAGGAAAAACCTACACTGGTCCATGTCCTTGGTGCGAAGTGGACAAAACGAGCAGGCCAACAGGCATATCGCAACCTAGGTGCAGACAGAACTAGAATATCATAAATTAGCAAAAATTATTTTGCACTACGGATCTTCTAAAATCTAAGTTATACCCATTTCCCACTCAATTTTACAAATTGATCAAAAATATAAAGTCGAATTTTCGAAATCCGTGTGGATCTTGAGATATAAGGAAATTATGATTTTGGGGCATTCTTAAGCACATAAGGGGTTTTTCATCGAAAAAGTCAAAAATAATATTCAGGGTTATTACACTTACGAAGATGAAGTAACAACTTAAGTTATTACAACAACTTAAGGGTGCTATTTAAAAAATTAAAATTGTAGCTACTTAAGAAATTATTTTATGAAATACTTAAGTTGTAATAATTTAAATACAACTTAAAGAATTTAGTGTAGCAACTTGGGTAGTTGCTACTATAATACCTTAATATTGCAACTTAAGGAACTCAATGAAGAAATTATACTAAAACATAACTTGTTTTATCTATTTCGAAAATAGCAACTCTTTATTCTAATTACACTTTTCCCATCTTTTCAACTTCTCCCACACCTTTATTGATACACTACATGCCGCCGTCATAATGCCATAACTAACGCCTATTAATTAGGTGTCAGTTATGATCTTTTCCTAATTAATTGCTTCATTACCTTTTTAACATTTTATTAAAAGATAATTCCAAAATCTTAAATTTTCTCTAATACACGGTTTCCCCTCTTTTTCCATTCTATACCCAATTCCATTCCAAAAGGGTTTCTTCTCTGCCCAAAAACTCTCCATGGCTATGGAGGATTCCCCATCATCCTCACACCACACAAACGAACCTATAAATAATGACCAAATTGAAGAATCAAACAAAAACCAAAGTGGTGCACAGTCGTCAGGCATTGAAAAAAAGAGCATTTGACTCTATGTATGTTGATTTTGAAGCACCCATACCAAACTCAAGTATGCAATCATAGAATAAGTCAAGAAAAAGGAAGAAAAATGAATCTCCATCAAAAAAAGGCAAAAAAAATTACAAAGAAGCCTAAGAAATTTGCCAAAGTTACATCACGACCACCATTGCCAAAGATTATCATTTTTTCTTAGTATTGTAATTTTTTATTCAAAAGTTCTTGTATCAAATCTATTGCATTGGATGGACTGAAACCAGCGCGGGTTAAATGTTATTGTGAAATTTTTTTTTAATTTTTTGTATCAGTGATGTAGAGGGTATAGAAAATACTAGTTTGTCTCAATGATCAATAAATCAAAAGTACCTTTTCTCTATATTCTCAACACTGTATCAACATATTCTGTATTTGTTATTTAATTTTTATATCAACAAGTAGTTCATGTACCAGTAATGAAAATATATCCAGAATTGTATCAACACACTATCTCTTGTATCAACAATTGTAAAAAATCTTATTTTCATGTATCAATATCATGAGTTTTATACATGATGTAGTTAAGTTTCTTGATTTATTTTGATCACTGATATAGCTGACAGATTTATCTTGACACTGATACATTGATACGGCTAAATTTTAATGTGTACTAACACTGATACACTGATACATTTTATCCACTGATACAGTTGAGTGTTGCAACGTTGATAACTCATTATTCATGAATCTGTGTTGTTCATTATTATTACATCTACTATGTAATTTTTTCAGTATCTACACCAATTGATATTTATGTTTGAATAAAATTCAATGCAGGGTATACATTATGTCATAAAGCAAGTTCCCAGGCATTCATTAAGGTTTGGAGTAACAACCTTATGGGATTATATTGCAGACATCAAAGCATCCATTAGTCAAGCTACTTTAGACATGTTTCGTCAATCTATTTTTGGCCTTTATCTGGACATGCACGTGGCAAGTTTTTAAGGTCAAATAATGAAGTGTCTTCTGTTGATGGAGATTGAGAATGATAATGAAGATGTAATACACATTAGACATGGCAAGGGTAATGTTCTTGTATTCAGTCAGAGGGAGTTTTCAATCATCACCGGAATGAAGTGCATCGACTACATCAATGATTTACCGATGCCCCCCTAGTAAGTTGATACAAAAATATTTTTCCGAGCCAAATTTAAGTGTCAAACAAGCCAATTTTGCTTCTCATGATGGGTCAGTGGGATAATGATGACGATGCCTTTCGAATGGCAATTCATTACTTCATTCACACATTCTTGTACTCCCAATTACCAAAATCTCTTGTTCCTGTTGATGACTTTCGCATGGTTGAGGATGACACTTATGTGTGATTTCTATGGGGGATTGGCGTTTATGACAAAGTACTTAAAAACTTCAGGCAAAACTTGGCTATTGAAAAATAACTTTATCAATTATATGGCATGTGATACGCTCTTAATGTTTGGATGTACGAGTGCTCTTCAAAAGTTGCCGAAGATATTACTGTTAAAAATAAAGGGAATTGCATCCCAAAAATCCTGAATCCAAAATTTTTTACTTTCCTGTCTACCATGTTCATGGAGGTACTTATCTTTATATCACAATCAAAGTCTTTACATGATCTCCAATTTTCCTGAATGACTAATACAAACAAAAACATATAAATTGCTAATACAGGAAAAAAAGTTGCACAAACTGATACAAAGAAAAAATTATCTTACCGATACAAATAATTTATATCAAATGTTCATAGATTATAACTAATGTATCAGTACTAATACATAATAAACTAAAGTGTCTCAAGATAATAATTGTATTTGTCATCTAGCAATGTAATTATCTCTAAATCTGATACATACTTAAGAAATTTTTACACTTATTTGCATGTATCAACAATTTACACAATTTTGATTGATAGACTATTGACTACTCACTATGTAGCAACATTGTTCAGTACATGAGTTGATTCTTTATTTTTTCATAGCTCCCATCTTCCAATATAGTTTCATCTGCTGAAGAATTGGATTCTCTTCAGTTACCAGGATCGATAGATGTTTCTAAACCTATACCAATTACATTTTCTACACCATCAACAGCACATATTCATGCGAAGCGTTAAGGAAAAAATGTTTTGAAAGGTTTTGAGGATTTCAGTACTGAACTACCTGAGCACTTCTTAAGAAGATCAAAGCGCATCGGTGATTCAATGCCCCCACAACCACCAAACAAGAGGATGGCTACGAAAGAAAAAAATTGATTCTTGTGAAAAGTCCAAAGGCTAGAAAGCTTGAATTTCCAACACAAGTCCATAGAGAGGATGAAGCAAATCCATCAACATCTGCTCCTACGCAACAGTCAACACCCCAAGCAAAACATGACGACATGAGTGAATTCAAGTAAGTCAAGCGTTATCTAAGGAGATATGTGAGTATCAATATTCCCTTCCTTTTTAGTATAGAAACATAATTGATAGTTAATCAATTTTTTTTAAGGTTGACCACAAGTTTGATGAACTTGATCTTAAGGTCAATGGACTTGATTGTAAGATTAGTGCTCTGATGAAAATGATAAAATCAAATCATAAAGATACAATGAGACCTTTTGTGAAAAATGTCACCACAAATGAGGAGGTAACAATCACACATTTAACAAAATTAGTTCACTGACTTATTATATATTTGTTTATGTGGATTTAGTTTGGATTGCTTTTTGGAATTTGTAGGATGTTGACGACGCACTAGCACCGATTGTACATGATGATTATGATCAGAGTGGGGCTCATGATTAGAATGATAATATAATGACTCCTTCTTTAAGTCTAGGTCCTGCAAGTTTCATGAATATTTCAGAAGAAGATCACAATTCTGTTGATGCAACAGAGGTATTCATTAATTATTAGATATTGTGTATTAGTGGATTTCAATATTGTATTAGTTTACTGATACATAGAATACAATCTTAAAAGAAATCATTATCATTTTTATAGGTTTTTCCAACTTTGAAAGATCTCCCCAAAATTGAATAAGTTGAAGAACCACAGCAGCAGGTCTAACAAATAGAACAACCAGAGGTAAGTCTAGCAATGCACATTCAGTTGCATCAAAATATTTATTGATACATTCATTGATTTTTATATTTAATAGGGTGATACAACAAGCTTTAGAAGTTGTAACAAAACAGCAAATTTCATCAACACCTGAAGAGATCGAACATGCTTCATTTGAGTTCGATGTGCAACAGATCGAGACCAAAAAATCAAAAGTAATCTATCTGTACTACATTTTTCGGTCTTACTTTATTTTGATTTAAATATTTCCTACTATTCATCACTTACATCAAGTTATCTTTTAACTATAGGAATCCACCACTTCTACAACCTTAGAAGAAGGTTCAGTTGAAGCATTGCTGGGACAGATTCTAGATCAATCACCTCAACACCCATTCAACCTGTTACGGGGAATGAACCAGATAATGAATCATTTTTCCTCAAAGATAGTCAACTCCCAACCACACTCCCTTGCACAGACCTTGTGTTGCATAGTTCAGCTCAAAAATCGGCACCATGCATCAGACAACCTTATAAGTTTGTGCAGTTGCCATTTCCGAATGAATTTGGATCATTTGAAAAGGGCAAGGAAAAGGTGTCATTTAATCCTCAAATGAGATACCCGTTTGATGGTTACGTCATATATTACAGTCCTCTACAAGACACAATCAATGAATTTAGGGAATGGATCAAGAAAGGTCTCAGTATATATCATGCAAACAAGTATATTTTACATTTATTGAAGTGGATATATGATACACCCTATTCTGGTTTTCAATATAAACCAATAGCAATTGTTTTATACATGCATACATAGGGCACAAGATGAAGATCATTACAAATCTAAGCATTCTTATATAGGCTTTGAAAGAATGGACTTTGTTGTTGCATTTTCACAATATAAAAATTGAATCTAAAACATGTCGCAAAAGAATCGATGCTGGAATGATGAGGTAAACATGAAATTTATTCAATATTTCAATGTAGATCAGCAATAGATTTGTATCACTAACTGATTGTCTGCATTATGTACTATTATCTGCTTGTATCAACATTTTACCACACACTTCATTGATACATAATTTAATTACATTCCACTGATTCAATATTCAACAAATGACTTAGCATTTTTATAGGTCTCTATTTTTATAGGTTTATTGCATTTGCATGTATTAGCACTTACAATGCATTTACTGATACATCAATTTAATATAATGCACTAATACAACACTGTTATTGTAACACATCGATATTGTCTTTTACTACTTTCGTAAGAAATCCAAGCACCAGTTCAACAGTCTCTACAGATATATAACAACCAATTATTTCTTCAAAAACTACACAAATGCCACATATGCACGGTATTACCCAAGCGCAGGAGATGTCATTCTTGATACACAAGAAGACCACGCACGTGGATCTGTTATAGCTGGACACGAGAGGTCTATCAATGATACAATAAATGGTTTCTCTCTCCCGCTTCCTATCCTTGGCATTTAGTGGATAATGTTTACATTCTTGTGAATTGCAAGGATCGATTTCACTGCGTATTGGCTGTTGTAGATCGGAAAGACAGCGTAATTTGTGTGTTTAATTCATCTGTTGGCACAAGACATCGGACCACACTACCAAAATAAAAAGAATGGCAGTGATGCTGCCTAACTATCTAATTGATATAGATTTCTATGAAAAAACTAAGCGGACTGATTTTTCTGCTTTGGCTGCATGTAGAGATCCGACCACAGGAGAACTTTTTGGTCCATAAAATTCATTTGGCATTAAATTAGTTCAAGACCTTGCACACCAAGGTTCTGACAGTCTATAAGTACTCATGATCAGATTAAATCCTAGTTTTTTGTTTTTTTTTAATTTAGTTTTTTTCATTAAATGTAGCGATTGTGGAGTGTTAATAGATGCATTTGTAGAGTATCTCAGCGATGGGATACTAATACCATTTAGTTCACTTGACACATATTACCTACGAATGCGGCATGCATCACTTTTGTGAAAGTACGGAGTGGAAAAACATAAAGAAGGATACATGAGCAAAAATGACCACCCTCTAAGGCCTAGGACTGAATTTACACAATCATACATGGAAGATGTTGTAAACATATGATAGTTTGCTTTTTTAAATACTATCAGTTTCTATCTTTATTTTTTTGGAGATTTTCTTTTGATAGAACTATTTTGATCAAACTATTATGATCAACCCACTATTGATACTATCTTATATTATGTTGGTTTTATATCTTGGAGTATTGATATATATTCCACTATCTTATCTCTGTGGGTTTGCAGTTTAAATATCTCTGTATGTTGAAAATAATCATAGGATACATATCTCAACAAACAGAAGAATGAAAATTGATACATAAAAAACTGAATACTAATACACAGTTGTTAGACAGTAACATAGTTATTTACAAAATGACACAGTGGATACTGATACACACTTGTTAGACACAATTGTTATTGATACACACTGAAGACTGATACACAGTTGTTAGACACAAAATAATCAATATTGATACACAATTATTACAAAATGACACTGTGTATCAACAAAGAAAGAACAACACAGTATACTGATGCATTTCAAAATTTTATACCAAAAACAATGACATATTGGTATACAGTTGTTACTAAATGAAATAGTGAATCAATATAGAAAGAATAATACAGATGAATATTGATCCATATGTAATTATACAATGAATACTGATACATAAAATAATGAATACTGATATACATTTCAGACAAAAGGTGTCAATGATTAAATAAAAAAATAGAGTACAAGTATAAGCTTCAATAATTTGTATAATGCGCTAACAAATGATTTTCAAATTAATAAATGAAAATACCCAGATGTCACATCTTAAGTCTTGTCATTGATTATGGATTGTTTCTATTTTGATAAACTATAATACAAGAAAAATAAAAATAATAACAGAAAACCAAAATAATCTATTCGTCATTTCTCCTTAGGAAAGAAAGCACATGTTCTTCTATTGTGTCCCTCATGCCTACACCTTCCACAAGTGTTTGTGCTAACATTTGCCTTTTTCCCAACATTCTTCTTTCTTTCCTTGCTTGGCCTACTTGACAACCTTTTGTATTTTGGTGGTTGAACAATTTCCTTCAAAACATCCTTTGGCGCAGTCCAGTCCACTCTATCGGGCATTGGAACCATCGAAACTTCATAGGTTTTCGCTAACGCTTCAGGCTTGTAGTAGTCAGAGCAAAATGGATACATATTGTTAACATTTTTCACTTTCAACACAGCGATCGTATGCGAATAAGGAATTTCATCAAACTAGAACCTACCACAACTGCATGATTTTCTTTCCAGACAAATAATGTATCTTCTGCCCGAATCATAAATAGAAAAATATATATATTGAAGAAGGTACAACCTGCCACATTTATAGTTTTGTTAACTATGTTTAATCACAACAAAATGAATCATAATGTATCATCATGTTCATGAAATTATAAACAATCTGATTAACATTTAGTATATAACAGTGGATATTTAAAAAAAACATTCATACCTTCATTGTTGCACATTTTATTGTATTTTCAACAAGAATATCTTCGAATTTTCTACCCAAAGAATCCTTAGTGTATGATGTCTTCTCTCTATTTTTGCAGTTCCATGTACCAAAAAGGATCCTGTTTCCTCCAAAAAAATCAAGAATAAGCAATTGTCTTGCCTCCACAAGACACCCATTTATACATTCTGCTATGTTCGTGTAATGACCCTAAAGGTTATTTTTGATATTTTCAGCCAAATAACTATTTTTGTCCTTCTTAAAAGTTCTCTTGACTCATTATTGGCTAATGCTAAAAGTCAGATTTCGAAAGTATGGTGATAAGCTTGAGTTTTACAAATGTAAGAGTTTTTAAAGGCTTAAGTTGGAAAATTTAAGTTTTCTGGCTGTTTTGAGTTTCAATTATCAGATCGTGATTTTGTCAATACCATCAGCTCCGAAATTCCGAATCTGGTCTAGGGGAACTTGCAGAACTTAATTTGGAGTTAAAATGAAGATTTTAGGTCAGAAGTTGCATTTTTAGTTGTTATCGGAGCCCAAGTTTGACTTCAGTCCAATAGTCGGGGTTCGGAAGCTCAAATTGGAATTTTAAAAATTTCAATAGTTCCAGATGATCGAACTAACGCTAGGAATGGTTCCGCTGCAATTTTTAGAGCTTCTGAGAATATTATGAGTTTTTGAGTTCGAAACTAGTTTAAATGAGCTTTCTTGGGTTTTGGACCAAGGATGCCTAAATTGCAAATTCTATTTCATTGGAACCGAAATGTCGATTTAGTAGAGAAGGACCTTTCTCTCAATTCTCGAGGCTTTTTAGGAGTGTTGGTCTCTTCGGTAGTTTTCTGTATTGAGAAATGGGTCCTATACTGGAATAAAACGATCTTCCATGAGAATTTTGACCACATCAATGAGTCCAGAATGTCCTTTCCGATCAGATTTCATATATGGATTGTATTTTTTCAACTTTGGATGAGGTCAGAGCATTGAATTTAAGTTCGTGAGGTTACTGACAACGCCGAAATGGGCGTGTGACATGGCCCAATAAGGTCTTGCCATGTGGCAGACCCGGTTCCCAACCCTTAAAGCTGCAGAATTTGCAGAACGTTGCAAATTTTTTCTCAAACTTCAACCAACGATTTCTCTCTCAATTTTGATCCGATTTGAGCGATTTAAAAGGCTAAATTGTATATTTTTCTAAGGAGAACACCGTTGGAGTTTCAGAAATTGATTTTGGTGTGTTGTTTGAGGTAAAATTCATGATCTTGCTGCTGCATTTTTAATATATTTTGAAAAATTTAACACGTAATTTCTTCCTCATATTAGCTCTGTTTTTGAATTGGTTTTTGCCATTGAATTCCTTTTCACTTGGGGAACATTTTCATGTAAAAATTTTCAGATTCAGATGGTATTTTTCTGGTGACAAAATTTTTGGATCATTTGTCTTTTCACCCAAGTTAATTGATTTTAGTATCGTTAAGTTCATTATATAATTATGATGCTATATTTGAATAGATGTTGGTGAATTTGAGTGTCATAGAAAGGGAAAAGCTTTGGAATTAATGTGATTAAAGACTTTATATAAGGCAAGTGAATTTCTTAACCTTTGTTAAGTATATAGAATCTTGTGCTTCTTGTGTGAGGTGTTGAGAATGATTTTGAGGTATTGAGTTAGTGTTGATGTTGTACCGAACTATATTGTTGTGAACTGTGCATTATATTAAAATAAGACATTTTCTCATTATTGTGTGAACATTTCTATTTGCATTGACTTTTGTGACAAGTATTTCGTGGACTGAAAAAGAATGAGAATAAAAGAGGATGTACCATATTCGAGGGACGTGTAGCACGCCGCGACGGATACTATGATTTGAGGGTCATGCCGCACGCCATAATGGATACTATGATTCGAGGGTCATGTCGCATGCCACGACGGATGGTATGATTGGAGGGACGTGTCACAAGCCGCAACAAATAATATGATTCCAGGGTCGTGTCGCATGCCGCGACAGATGCATGGACTAGAAGTCCCCCATGGGTCCCGGATTGTGAGACAGCGGGTGTGTATCACTAGAACAGACATGCATCATTTTAGTTGACATTGCATTGCATTGCATTACACCTCATTATCATTTATAAACATGTGAATGCTTTTTGTGAAACTTGTGATAGATGCATTTGATCCTTAGTGTTGTTGATATATAATAGTTGGTGTGATTATTGAGATATATGCTATGTACATTGTGAACTGTTAGGCTGGGCTGATTTTATGCAGGTTGAAGTTGAGGGGGTTTGGTTGGAGTGTTGGGGGTACCTGTATTCTATATTACTTAATTGTGTGTTTAGTAGTTCACTTGCAAAGTACCGTGTGTTTGGTACTCACCCCTTGCTACATTTTGTAGGATGCGAGCCCGATCCCTCTGGTCAGACTTTTCTCATTACAGGATCGAGCTTCTGGATTATTCTTAAGGTAGTTGCTTATGTCTTCAGCAGACCTTCAAGGAATCCATTATTATGTTATGTTCTATTTGAGAACTAGACATTTCAGACATGTATTTTATTCGAGAAATCTATATTTAGAGGCTTGTACATGTGACACCAGTCCTTGGGATAGTGGTAGTTTGGTATTCATATGATTAATTGTTGTATTAGTCTATTCATCTTCCGCAATTATTTTTATGTTTGCATTAGTAAGTGTTAGACTGACTCGCCTTGGTGGGTTAGGTGAGTGCCATCACGCCTGAATTTCTGGTTGTGACAGTTCGAAGTCATCATCCTCCCCCGATTCACTGTTGCATGTACTCTTGACCATTTTTCATACGCAACAGTTTCATGGTAATATTTAACTTTATGATCAATTTTGTTCACCTTTTCCATAATCCTATCAAAATCTTTCTTTCTATAACACTTCGCCATTGGGTAGTACATGTCACATAACAAGTCCTTGCTCTTCCTGAAATTTGAACAAACATTTTTTCAAATATGCTAAATGCATGCACAATGTGGAACACCTGGAAAAACAATACTCACACTCTTCATGATGCTTTCATTTCGATCCGATACAACACACATTTGGTCTCTTACTCCAAATGCATTTTTAAACTGCTCAAAGAATCAAGTCCGCATCATTTTTTGTACCAACAACAGTATATGCTAGAGGCAATATGCAACCTTTATTTTTAAAAATGAAAACACAGAATTACTCGTTATGTGTATTTTGTAATACTAATATATGATTTAATTTTTAACTAAAGATCAAAATAAAATTAAAAAAATCTACATATGTGCACCATCCAGCATGCTTGCCGATATAAATGTCCCTTTGTACAGCTCACTTAGATGAGCACCATCGACAATCACTACTGGTCTACAGAATTGATACCCTCTTATCAGTGGCCTTAATGCCACAAATAGATACATAAACTCGTTCTCATTCAACTTTTTCATGGTTATGTAGAATGGGGATAAACAGTTTTTAGCATGTGTGTATATATTGGCATCTGTCTATATTCGTAAGCAGGTTTACCCCTCAACATCTCCAATGTTTTTTCCTTCGCACGTCAGGCCTTCTGATACGAAATTCCCACACCATGCGCAATGCAAACATCCTCCACAATATCCTTTGGAGTGTGACTTCTCTTATGATTAATTAATTTTGGAGCAGACACACCATTAATAAATGACAATGTCACCTCGACATTGTTCAGTATCCTTTCTCTCATGGGGCATGTGTGTATTTTATTGAAGTACCTTATTTTAAACATATTTGTGTTTTTCTTACATGACGCTTTCAATTTCCAAGCACAATCTTCCGTAAAACATTTCCAAGCATAGCTGCATAAAAAGCAACAAAAAAAAGACACTGATACAAATATCAAAATGATACAAATTATTTACTATATGATACATAAAACTCACATTAAAAACAATGCACATTTTATTAAGCAACAATAAGGATTCTATCAAATTTATTATGTATCAGTAGGTTACTTATTAGTAATTCTTTTATAAATAACATGCTTAATCATCAATTGATACAGTTCGCCTAATTTTTT
>JAOTQR010094769.1:21011-31176 GCA_025774065.1 Solanum ossicruentum | reverse complement strand
TTAAAGGAAATCGACTTAGTATGTGATTACGTGCTCCCATCGGGCACTGGTCACGACCCCAGGGAGGGGTGTGACAAAGACCTTGACCCCGCCTTGCTAGAATTGAAAGCTTTGGTGAAGGATGATAAGTGGAGGTTTTCTCCCAAGGAGGAGATGGTGTCCTTAGATACCAAAGTAGGCTATATGTGCCTAATGTTGATGACTTAACGGAGTTGATTTTTAAGGAGGCATATCATTCATCCTACTCTATTCACCCAGTTCCATTAGGATGTATAGAGACTTAAGGGAGATTTAAATAGGATATTGCCAAGTTTATAGCCGATTTTCACAATTACCAACAAGTGAAAGTCGAACATCAAGGACCGGGTGGCCCAGCCCAAGACATAGAAATTCTTTCTTGAATGTGGGAAGAGATAACATGGATTTTGTGATTGGTTTGCCAAAGACTAGGAAGCACTTTAATTCTATTTAAGTTATTGTTTATAGGATAACAAAGTTGGCTCACTTTTTAAAGGTTAAAACAACTTATGGTTCCGAGGATTATGCCAAGATATATCTTTATGAGTTGGTTAGATTGCATGGGGTGCCATTGTCTATCATTTTGGATCGTGGTGCTCAATTCACTTCTTATTTTGGGAGATCCTTCCAAAAGGGTCTTGGTACCAAGGTCAAGCTTAGCACAACTTTTCATTCTCAAACGGATGGTCAAGCCGAAAGGACAATTCAAACTCTTAAGGATATGCTTAATGCTTGTGTTTTGGACTTCAAAGGTAGTTTGGATGAACATCTTCCACTCATTGAGTTTACATATAACAATAGCTATCACTCTAGTATTGGCATGTCACTCTTTGAAGTTTTATATGGTAGGCATTGTAGATCCCTGGTTGGGTGGTTTTATATGGGGGAAAGGGCTTTGTTAGGCTCGGATTTGGTTATGGAAGCTTTGGAGAAGGTGAGGTTGATACAGAAAAGATTGAAGACGGCTCAAAGTAGACAAAAGTCTTATTCCAATGTGAGAAGAAGAGAACTTGAGTTTAACTTTGATGATTGGGTATAGTTGAAAGTCTCATCCATGAAGGATGTGGTCCGGTTTTGCCTGAAAGGAAATTAAGCCCAAAGTTTATGGGACCCTATAGAATCTTAAGGAGAACTGGTAAGGTTTCCTATGAATTGGAGTTGCCAATGGATATGAATATGGTTCATCCGATCATCCATGTGTCTATGTTGAGGAAGTGTGCGGGGGACTCAAGTGCTATAGTGCCTTTAGAGGTTGTGGGCATTGTGGAGGATAACTTGACCTATGAGGAGGTCCCGGCGGAAAAATTGGATAAGCAAGTGAAAAGGTTGAGAAACAAATATGTAGCATCTGTCAAAGTCCTTTGGAGGAATCACCAAGTTGAAAGAACCACTTGGAAAGCCAAAACGGACATGAAAAAAATGATACCCTTATCTCTTTCACTCTAATCAAGCTGAAGGTAACAATTTAAGTCCTATCTATGATTTCAAGTCTTAAGTTTCAGTCCTCGTATCATTTTGCATACATACATATTCATGGTGACAAGTTTTGATGATTTTGATCCATATGTGTGAAATTTTTCTTAAGAATGATTTTTTAAGTGCATTTGTTGCATTCATATCGGGCTGAAAATCACATGATTACTTCTCTTATGTATGTTCTTTGACATTCAGGGACGAATGTTCCCAAGGGGGAGATATTGTTACACCCCTCATGTGCATCAGAATGCCCCATAAGTGTATTTCTCTAATATCTCAAAAACCGTCCGTGATTTCGAAAATTTGACTTTATATTCTTGTTCAGAAGGCAAATTGAGTAGGGAAAGGGTAGTCCTCAAATTTTTGAAGACCTGTAGCGAAAAATAATTTTCTTTAAAAGGACCAGAAACAATTTGCCTGCAAAATAGTGGGCCATCTGTACCTAGTCCACGTCGCACCTAGGGCACGGACCAGTGCAAAATTTTTCTCTGTTTTCTTGTTTCATCCAAGGCATTTGGGTAATAAACCAATATCCATTTAGATGTGAAACCCTCCTTCTTTGGTCATTTTTTAACTCTAGAACTCATAAAACCCTCTCTAAACCTCTCTAAAAAACATAATCAAATCTCGCATTCAAATTCAAGGATTTCAAGATCGAACAAGCTTTGAATTTCAAGAACCCACTCCAAACTTCAAGTCCTCCTCAAGTCAATTCCAAGAAAGTCTCAAATTTAGGTATGTGAGTTTCATTCATGGGTTCCTTCCACCCATGAAGCCAAATCTCCCCTCTTTATCAAATTTCATGATTTTAACGTTAGATATTTAATGGGTAAACTTGTTTATCAATTATAAATGTGATTGGAGTTTGGATTATTCAAGTGTTGATTAAATATGCATGAATATTTAATGAAGCTATTTTCATAAGTTGATTTATACTTATTGAGGTTATGCATGACATGAATTATGAGACTATGAATAGAGATGAATTTTAAGAAGGTTTTCATAATATCCAAATTGGGGGTTTACTACTATGTTGGTGGATTGATTTATATGACTTCGAATGAAGTTGGTTTTACCCCTTCTTATCCTATACTCCCAAATTGCATGATTTTAAATATAATATGCATACCCACCATGCCTGAGTAAATTTGCATGATTATGAATCTTATGTTGATGAATAACTATTGCTTGATTTGCAAGACAAGTGTTCTTATGATAAGTTATGGGCTCCTAAACATGTATTGAATTCATGATAAGTCTCTATGATCTACAAGTTAATTATTGACCTCCTCTGCTATGTTCTATTCTCATGTGAATTATGATGTCTACATGAAGGGGTTATGAACTATGTTGTATGCCTCACCCTTTAGTACAAGGCTAATGTCTACATGAAGGGGTTATGAACTATGTTGTATGTCTCACCCTCATGTATGAATTAATGTTATGTCACACCTTATGCTTACATGAAAGAGTTATGACCTATGTTATACATCCACCCTCATGTACTATCTACTATCTATTAGAAGGGGTTATGACCTATACTATATTCCTCACCCTTTAGTACAAGGTATTGTAGATGAGCTATTCGTGATACTTTTTTGTGTAGAGCAAGTTATGCAAGTATAATTATTCTCAAGCATGTTTACACCTAAGTATTGATTATAAATGTCATATTAAGCTCATGTCTATCAATTATGATTATGCATCTTGATTATTATGCTTATGATCCATGTTGCATTGCACCCCCCATATTTATTACATTCCAAGTACTAATGCGTACTCTATGCCAACATGATATCTCCATGTAGGAACCAGAGCTCCTATTGATCCTCCTCCTTCACGTGGCTAGCCAAATTATTGAGTTAGCTTTTGGTGAGTCCTCGTATCCGGTGACAATATATATCTTCTTCGTGTTTATGTTACGACTTTATCATGTATATTTTGGATACTTATCTATGAGGGTGAGCCTGGGAGATGTCTTGGCCCCCGCCCCATCTACTAGCAGAGGTGTTGTTGGGTACTATGTTGGTTTGTACTTATGAGCTTGACTCCTATTATGCTTATGTAATTACGAAAGACTCCCTTAGTCCCCTTTTCCATATGTTCTACTATTACTTGTAGTTATCTTATTTTACTGTTGCAACCAAGGATGTGTATGTGATATGCTAAGAGGTTTGTTTGGGGTTCCTTCGTGTTCCTCATTTGTCGTGTCATGTCTAGGTCATAGGCTTGGGTCGTGACACTAATGATCTCATATCAGGACTTTTCCAATCTCCAATCGAAATCACAGAAAGCAAATAACTCAAGAGATGAATTAGCAGAGAAGAAGATTCCCAAATCTGGATCCAACAAAAGATACCTGAGACATCTTAAAGCTGCACTAAAATGGGTTTTCCTTAGAGTTTGTATAAATTGGCTAAGATGTTGCATAGTAAAAGAAAGATCAGGGCGACAGTGTGTAAGAAATTTATTTTTTTCAACAATATACTACACTAAGTTGAATTAGATAAAAGTTTGTCGATCATCATCTTGAAGATGTATGGATGGATCTAAAAGGGAAGATACATGCTACAAACCAATTCAATAAAATTTTGTCAATAATTCAAGGATAAATTTGCTTTGCCCCAAAATAATTCCTTGTGGTCTGATGATTTTCATTTCTGAGAAATAATGAGGAGAAATCTTTCTGTACTTCTAATGTCATACTAATCTTTATTTTAAATATATTCAGGGTGTTTGAATGGAAGCAAGACAAACTATTTTAAAATGGACTCCTTATTTATTAAATACAAAAAATTATCAAGATTTTTTTATTTATTTTTGAATTATTCGTAATCTAAAAATAATTTAGGAGACACATAAATAATCAAAGATCAAACTAGAAAATGTAATCCAAAAGCATCATGACTTTTTCCATATTTAATTTTATTTACTACTTCTTTTGAAATAATATAGGAAAGAAAAGAATAGTAATTGAACGTTGTCATTTACATCATGGGCAAATTTAAGGTCAAAAGCCTATACATATATACACACACACTAGATGTACTAGTTTTTGTTTATTCATGCATTATTATATGAGTTTGAATTGATAAAAAAAAATATACTTTATTTGTTTCAATTTGTTTATCTAATTTTAATTTCTTTATCAAGTTCTAAAAAATAAAAAATACTTATATATCTTAGTATGATATAAACTAAAAATATATTTAAAAAAATATTAATCTTTTCATCTTGCAATCTAAAACATGTCATGTGAAAAATTAAAATTAAAGAGCTCTTGAAAAATAAACGAAGCATTCAATAGAAAAATAAAGCAAACAAATTGAAATAGAAAAAAGAACTGGACTTTCCATTGCAATGTGCACAACACTACAAAAGAAAGTGCAGCTAAAATAAAAAACAGAATTACCTAAAACATCAAATTCAAATAATTATCACTTAGTCTAATCCAGAAAAACATAAAAAGGGAAAAAAACTATAACTTTCAAACATAGATACTCTTTAAACTTCAAAGCTTTAAGGTTAGATCCAACCAATTGTTTTCATTATTATCATAACGTATATGTTGAATAAGAACATACAACTGATCTATCAAAAGTCTTGGGATCAACTCACTGACTTGATTGCTTCTTGCTGACAATTGCATTTGTGCCACATCAACGTTAGGTTTAACTGGACGGCGATGATATAATGGTGGTTGATCTTGTGACACGTGTCTCTCATTCAGGTTTCTTGCATTTTGTGATAGTAGCGTACATGTTGATGGTGATGTTAACCAGCGATGATATGACGATAGTCCTTGTGACACGTGTCGCTCATTTCTTGAGAATGTTGCATTTTGCATTGGTGTAAGTACTGGCAAGGGCGCTATATTCGCCCTGTTTGAACCTTCTACTATGTGAATTTGAGGTTGTAACTGTGTTGAGTGAGACAGAACATGATTTGTGAATTCATGATATGACTATGGTCCTTGTGACACGTGTCGCTCATTTTTTGAGAATCTTGTATTTTGCATTGGTGCAAGTACTTGCAGGGGTGTTACATTCGCCCTATTTGAACCTTTTACTATATAAATTTGTGGTTGTAACTGTGTTGAATGAGACTGAATATGACTTCTGAATTCATGATAAGTGTGACTGATTTGATTACATAAATGGCATTTGAACCACCCAAGATTGAAACTTGACATTCTAAAAAGAAAAAAAAATCAATGTCAAACATATAAATATTAAAAATCAAGCAAAATTTAAGACTTTTGTTTAAGAATAAATGTAGCTTATTACCTCTATGACATATTTAGTATGAAAAGGAAGAGTAAGAACTGTGGGGAGAATTCATAGGCTAGACTCTCACTTGTGCCATAAATGTTATAATTTGACAAAGTAAAATAATATGTTGAAATTATAATATTACATGGGAGAGTCATAAATGAAATCTAAGAGAATTAATTTGCTTCCATTTAGAGAATTATCTTCTCCTTTTTAATAAATTTTTAGAAGAAAAAATTAATTATGTTTTCTCTTTTTCTTTTGACTTTTCTAGCTGAGACTAACTAGTATTGTACCACATTATATTACAGTATACATGTACAGAAGTTGACTTTAATTTATATATCAAAAGTAGTTCACTCTTTTATTTTCCTTCCAAAAGAGGAAAATATTTTTAATTTTAAAGCTAATATCAAACGGTCAAACTTTTTCCTGAGTTTCATATTTTGATTATTTATTATCTCTTTATCTATCTAAACTATCACTCTATTTATAATAAAACACATCTTAAGAAGTAATTATTGATGCATCTTATTCATGCTCCATTTCAGTTTTTTTTTTAAACTGACAAATGATACTTGGCTAATTTTTTCACCTAATCTAATTAGGATGTTTCTTAGTGACTTTAATTAATTATCCCTTCTATCTCAATTCATATGGCATAATTCAAATTTTGATAGTCAAATAAAAATAATTTTGGCCGCAATTTATTATTATACTTTTAAAATATTCTAAATTGTTTATTCTTGAGACTTATAGTACTCTTTATATAGTTTCTAAATATGTAAATTATTTTTGTAAAAATTTTATCGATTACATGTTCAAATACACGGTCAAAAAAAATTAGTTGACTTGAAATCTGCACGGTCATATAAATTGAAACGAAAAAGTAATAATTTTAATTAAATGAATAAAGGTAAATAGAGATTAAAAATAAAACAAAATTAGAGTTTCAAAATCAAAATTAAATGAGTAAAATATTCCATCTTGATTCCTTCCCCAACCCCCAACCCCCAATTAACTTTCAATTTCAGTTTGATTTATCATTTAGTTTTTATTTTGGTAACACAAATTTAGTGTTCTATAACATTGTAGATGTCGAGACCTAAAAATGGGTGCAACGATACTCGCCTAACCCCCTACAACATGTTAGCCAAACTTGCTCAATTCAATACATAATACTAAAAGCGGAAGAAATAAGTCTAATAGATAGGACAAACACTAGAATAATCAGGTCTATAAATCGTTGGCTGGTGTCACATATACAATCCTTTAAACAACAATACTCAAAGAAATACAAGTCTCAGTGTCTAGTCTTCAAATGGAACATAACAAAATAATGCATCCTCGAGGGCCTGCGTAAAAAACAAACTACCTCTCAAGTAATCTCAAAGCTTGATCTTGACACCGGAAGAATCTAACAAGAGGGACTGGGCTCACAACCTATAAAATATGTCGCAAAGGGTGAGCACCAAACAATTAGCACTCAGCAAGAAGATCTAAACATGAGTAATACAAAACAAAATACTCCTTCCACATCAATTACATATCGCCGAACTATACAGCTGCACTCAGAAGTCCCAACACAACAAAAATATACATATACGACTATAAATCAATTACTCTTAGCAATTTCCACATATATAGGTTAGATATATAATAATATCTCAATATATAGCTCGGTAATATAACAGGTATCTTCATATAATTTCAAATACTCAATAGTTATTTTCCAAGCATAATCATCTCATAATCTAATCTCAATATTGTATAAGGTTCAAATTACCAATATATATCATGATATTTCAATAGTTCAATCTCAATAATGTCGAGTGGTGTCAATACATAAAATGTACGGTATGTAAAGTAACTCAAGAAATAGATAAGGCTCAAACTCAACCAATTGACTCGACTCAAGACTCAACTCCTCATCTCATAACCTAACTCAAATAAATGATGCAAGTTTAAAATTAGAAATTGTGCTTTAGAATTAGACTCAATGTTTAATGCAACTTAGTTTGAAAATCATGATATGCTCAACTTAAGTGTTGCTAGAAAGTTTCTCTAACCGACATAACTCTACACCCCTCCATGAGCTTTCGTGATGTACAATGAAAAGACGTCGTTGCCCCGCCCACCCTAAACTTTCCACAGTAAAGAACATCAACCTCTCCTATTTCTCAGATCCAAAGAGAATGTCCATCCATTGGGACGTGAGCCGCCAGAGTAAATTGCATGACTATCCTATGGGGGCTACATAGTTCTTGGGTGCTCCTTAATCACCTAACTCGTTGCTCAATACTCCTTCCAAGACTAAAATGTGCTCATGAAAATTAACTCAAGCTTAATTCTTTAACTCATCTAAATCAAGTCAACTCCGTTCTCAATAACTCAACTCAATTACTAATTAACTCAATAATTTAGGACCATCATTCATGTAATGCAACTCAAGACTCTAACTTGCATCATGCAAGACTCTCACTAATTATGGTCAAGTACATCATATCATCATGGCTCAATACATAAGATATAATACTTGAAGAACCGTTGTTGGTTCCCTAAGAGAACCACCTCGCCTTATCATCACATCAACTCAACAGCAAAAAAAAAAAAAAACTCAGAGAAAGATATCATATGACTAAAATATAACTCTATTGTATCATAGCTTTTAATGAAATAAGTTTGGATACAAAATACTCAACAAATCCTCTACTCAGTTTCTATGAAGCCTCTACTCAATAATCTAGATGGTTCTATGACTGGCATTGATGATGTTCATGCTCCAATAAGAAAGCAGTCATGTCAGCAATTAATCTAACCAAAGGTTAGGGTCGAATCCACAGGGAATACAAGGCTTGACTACAAGAGTTCACTATCAATCATTTAGAGCATTTATAACTAAAATCTCCACATGGGGGGTTGTGATTTAATAACAAAACTAAAAATAAACACTAAATTGACTATGTGAGAAAATACTCAAATTTAGGGAAAACTCGAGAATTGTATTCTCCATGGTTCGTTGACTAAATTACCCTAGGCAACATAACTCTAATTGAGAATTCGTATGTAGGATGATAACTTAGGTTCTTCCAGCCCTTTTGTGAAGGTGAAGGTCGAATTTTACCATGGCGCTTAGTCGAAAACCATGGTGTGCCAACTAACTATTACATATTGTCCTAGTCAACCTCTCTTTGGTCAGGTTTGGTTGATTAGACGAGAACACATCAATCGAATCCTGTCGTCTACTTTCCTTTTCATATTCGTCATTATCTTGGTCAGAATCGTGATAATAGACGGGGTTTGATGTTGGCCACTACCAAACATAAATCAAAATGAAGGGAAATAAATAATACATGCAAAACCCCAATCACAGAAATGCACAAAGCCTAGGTTATTCCAAGTCAACTACCCATGGTTCCCACAACCCCGAGTTGTGGGTGCTTAGCTACTCATAGCTAAGGCAAAACCAACAATAATATAAATAAATGACATAGCTGATAATCTTACACAAGAAAATGAAGAACAAAAGCACCACAAATTGCAAACCACAAGCTCTGATGAATGAAGAGTGAATGCAATGTGTGTCTTGCAATCCCAAGAGTGGTTTTTCTAATAAAAACATAGATATCTACTCTAAACCCTAAAGATATTCTAGAGAGAATATTCAAGTATTTTTTTTCAAAAGATTCAAGTCTGGGCTCTCAAATAAAACCTAACATAAAGTATTTATAGTATTTACAATTTAACCCTAAAAATTAAGCAGAAACGATAGCTGGTAGCAGGTACTTCTCGCGGGTATGACTCGTAAAGTGACCTACAAGTCGTAATCGGGGTCTCGTATCAGGAATTTTATATTTTGGACTTGACTAATATGACCCCACTAGTACGAGTCGTTACTTGGGCTACGACTCGTACGTTCTTCTCGTGGACTAGGCCTTCAATTCTTGGTCCAAACTTTTGGCTCTCTGTTTCTTGCTACAAACCCACCTATACAAGTCGTAGGGAGACCTACGACTCGTAGAGTGGCCTCGTAGGGCTGACCTCCACTTAGTAGATTTTTGATTTTTGCTCACCGTTCCTTGTTACGAGATCACTTTTACGACTTGTAGCTTGGGCTACGACTTATAGGCAGGCTCGTATGTCTTGTACTTCAGGAAAATCTGCAACTTTCTCCCAAAATCATGCCAACCTACCTTTTCTGCAATAATAACACAAAAACACATAAAACATCATAAAAGTCGCATTAAGGACTCACAAAATCCCTTATTTTAGGCATCAAATATGCTGCATTTTGATAGCACATCAACACCCTCAACTTAGAAGTGTTACTTTTCCTCAAGCGACGACTCAATCTAAGCAGACAATGAGAAACACATAGTAGAGACTCTAATGGCATATAC
>JAOTQR010094769.1:0-16287 GCA_025774065.1 Solanum ossicruentum | reverse complement strand
GGCTCCCAAACCACAAGGTGCTTTGGCAAATGCAAGCTCTCCAATAGTGCATGGTATGGTGAATGCACCTGGGTCTTCATGTTTCTTCACCAAAGACTTTGTGGTGACGGCACTGTAGTGTTGAAAATTTTGGGAGAGGTCTAGGCTAACTTCTTGCTTCTTCTTGACTAGGTCCTTCATCCATCTAGTGTACCCAGGCATCTTCTCAAGAGTTTCAATCAAAGGAATGTCCATTGACATTTTTTTTAGTATTGCTAAAATCTGCTCAAACCTACCTTCCTCTTTCTCTTCCCAAGCCTTCGGGGAAACGGCGGAGGGGACCTTGGAAAGGTCTTATGTTTCTTTTAATGCTCTTTCATTTGGCTTTTTCTTTGACACTCTCCTTACAGCTCTCACCAATAACATCTAGTACTGGTGAGTTGATGTGGTTTTTACCCCCACAAGTCATGACTGCCATACAGTGCCCTTCATTTTTAGTATTTTGAACCGTATTGCTTGGTAAAATGCCCTTTTGGCGTTGGTTCAATTGTGAAAAAACTTTCCTAAATTGTTATTCCAATTGTTTAATCACCACAGAGTGAGACTCTATCTTTTGGTTTATGATTGAAATGTCCGATTTCATTCCCTTCAAGGTCTCATCTTGGTGGTGGGCTCTTTTCAACAACTTGTCAAACATCTCTTCAAGCCTCGAGGTGTTTGGCATGGCATCACAGTTATAGGGTGGAACATAAGGAACATTCCAATAATCATCTCTTCTACCCCATTCTGCATCCGGCACTCTCTCTTTCATAGTAGCCACCTCAATTATCTCTATAAGCACCATCACGGTTGTAGTTCTGACTTTGATTTTCGTAACCTTGCCTCCAATAGTCCGAGTTGGACCCTTGGGCGTTATTCTGGAACCCGCCACTTGATTACTCACGAAACAAGCATCTTCATCAAAGAATGAACCATCATACATGGGAGCCTCAGGAGGTTGTTGAGTGAGTGGCTTGGTTTTGTTTTAAGAGCAAGTCCATCTTGTGCAAAGTTGAGCAAGTTGCTCCATGATCTCTTCGTTGACCTTTGCTTGCTCATTGTTGGTGTTGACCGCACAGGAAGTCTTCATTACACCTCGCTCTTTTTGACCTCATGCTCTATTGGTTTTAACTACTTGCTCCATCCTTGCGGCTATCAATGTGAAAGGTTAGTCAAGAAACATGCCTCCCATGATTGTGTCGGCGCAAGCTTGACTATTCTCGTCAAGTTCTCGATAGAGAATCTCAACCAAGGCATCATCAACAATCTTATAATCAAGGACCATCCTCAAGCATTTGGTGAATTTCTCCCATGTAGTACTAATAAAGTCACCTGACAATTGCTCAAAATTGTTTATTTGATCTTTGAGCTTAAGCTTCTTTGATCTTAGGAAATATCTCTCTAGAAACACTCTCTAAAGCTCTGCCTAACTTGTTATTATACCAGGAGGAAGCTCAGATAACCACACAGCTGCACTACCAATTACTGATATGGAAACACCCACAAACCAACAGCATCAAGAGAAAGATTTTGTGTCCCCATGACACTCTTGCAGACGAAGACAACATTATGGAGATGACAATAGGGATCCTCTAAAGGTAACCCTGTGAACAACCCATAGTTTTGGAGCATTTAAAGTAGTCCACTTGATACCAAGAACTTAATGTATGCTGGTAATGGAGGCAACACTATAGCACTAGAAACGTCCATGGTCGTAGGGTTCAAGCGATATTGGTTCCAACTATAAGCGTTCTCGATGAAATCCCTAAGTTGTGGCCTATTATTCCTCAGGGGTGGATTTTATTTTCTTCCCATATTGTCATTCATATTCGTCTCTTCCTCAACCACGACGTCTTCATTCACTTGAGTCATTCTTCTAAAGAGTCGATGGATCTCCAAATTGATCGGAGCTAAGGGATTGCCCTGGCTCTTTGTGCTGGGAATACAACCTAGTACACCCTGCAAATAAAATCAAGCAACAAAAAAAAAGTAAAATACAAGAGAGTCTAAAAATTAATACTTGAACTAACTTATAGCGAAATCAAGTCAAAACCTAGTTGTATTCCCAAGCAACGGCGCCATAATTTTTGATGATGTTCACGCTCCAATAAGAAAGCAATCGCTGTCAGCAATTAACTAATCGAAGGTTAGGATCGAATCCACTGGTGTACAAGGGTTGACTACAAGAGTTCATTGTCAATTATTTTGAGCATTTATAACTAAAATCTCCAAATGGAAGGGGGGAGAGGGTTGTGATTTAATAACTAAATTAAAAAATAAACACTATATTGACTATTTGAGAAAACACTCAAATTTAGGGACAACTCGGAAATTGTATTTCCCATGGTTTGTTGACTCAATTACCCTAGGCAACATAACTCTAATTGAGAATTCACATGCAGGACCATAACTTAGGTTCTTCCAGACCTCTTGTGAAGGTGAAGGTCGAATTTCACCATGGCGCTTGGTTGGCAACCATGGTGTGCCAACTAACTGTTACCTATTGTCCCAGTCAACCTCCCCTTGGTCAGGTTTGGTTGATTAGATGAGAACATATCAATCGAATCCTATCGTCTACTTCTCTTTTCCTATTCGTCACTACCTTGGTCGGGATCGTGATAGTAAGCGGGGTTTGGTGTTATCCACCACCAAACATAAATCAAAATGAAAGAAAATAAATAATACATGCAAAACCCCAATCATAGAAATGTACAAAGCCTAGGTTATTCCAAGTCAACTACCGATAGTTCCCACAACCCCGAGTTGTGGGTGCTTAGCTACTCATGGCTAAGGCAAAAACAACAATAATGCAAATAAATGACATAGTTGAGAATTTTAACTAAGCAAATGAAGAACAAAAGTATCACAAATTGCAAACCACAAGCTTTGATGAATGGGGAATGAATACAATATGTGTCTTGAAATCCCCAAGAGTTGGGTTTTCCAATAAAAATATAGATATCTACTCTAAACCCTAAAGATATTCTAGAGAAAATATTCAAAGCATTTTTTTTCAAAGATTCAAGTATGGACTCTCAAATAAACCCTAATATAAAGTATTTATAGTATTTACAATTTAGTCCTACAATTTAAGCAGAAAAGATAGCTGGCAGCAAGTACAGCATCGTACGGTGACCTACAAGTCATAATCGGGTCTCGTATGAGGCACTTTGTATTTTGGACTTGACTGTTATGATACCACTAGTACGAGTCGTTGCTTGGGCTACAACTCGTATGTTCTTTTCATGGTCTAGGCCTTCAATTCTTGGTCCAAAATTTTGTCTCTCTGTTTCTTGCTATGAACCCACCTATACAAGTCGTAAGGAGACCTACAACTTATAAAGTGGACTCGTAGGACTAACTTATACTTAGCAAATTTTTGATTTTTGCTCACTGTTCCTTGCTAAGAGATCACCTTATGACTTGTAGCTTGGGCTATGACTCGTAGGCAGGCTCATATGTTCTACACGTTAGGAAAATCTACAACTGTCTCCCAATTTCATGCCAACCTACCTTTTCTGCAATAACAACACAAAAACACATAAAACCCCATAAAAAGTCGTATAAAGGACTCACAAAATCCCTTGTTTTAGGCATCAAATGGGCTACATTTTGACAGTACATCAACACTCTCAACTTAGAATTGTTGTTTGTCCTTAAGCGATGGCTCAATCTAAGCAGACAAAGAGAAACACGGTAGCGATTCTAATGGCATATACATCATTACTCTAATTTAGGTACCCAACCTTCATTTTCAACACCAGATTGCAAAGGTACTAAGCAAACCAAAACACAAAGATGTATCTAGCAATCCAACTATGACAAGCAAAGAAGCATCAACTATGCACAATCACTGGGTTCAGCATATGCCAATCAAGCAGTGCAAATGTCTTCACAGAAAAGAAGTCCCTCTTACTCATTGAAAAATCATTTAGAATTCAGGGACTATGCAAGCATTCTTACTCTCACAAATGAAATTCATGCAAAATGACTAACACCATAGGCTTGCCTCCATACTCAACTTTCGGATAGCTGATACAATGGACTTGGATCACTTTAGGACTTAATGGCTTGTAACATAGGCTCATGGGACTTTTGTATGGCATTTTAGGCAAGTAGTGATTAAAAGCTATCCTTACCCATTTTTACCAACACTTTTACCTTCATAACCCAACCATTTTCACTGAATCCGCCCTTATTCTCTTATTTCAAGGTTTTTTCGGGTACCTTATTTCTCTTTTTCAGTTGTCCCTTATTTTTAACTCATTTTTGTTATTCACTTTAATCCAAGACACTTTTCTTTTCTTTTTCTCACCTGGCTTATGACTTTTCATTTCTTTCTTTCTTTCCCAACTAACCACCTTATTTTCATTACTTTACCACAATAAAGGTCACCCTCAACTTAGGTTTGGTACCTTCTTTCTCTTTTTCAGCTTGGTGCTCGATACTTCTCCCAAGACTAAAACATGCTCAACTCATAATCAACTTAATCCTCAATGCTCAGTCAATCAACTAAAATTTCAACCTCATTAGGTTATCTTACCTCAACTCTTCTCAGTTACACATCACTCAGTCAATCAATGCAGACAATCAAACTTGACTCAGACTCAAACGGTCATTCAGACTCACTCAATTTGACTTATCATGCAATGTAAGTAAGTTTTATGGTAGTATAAGTGGCTAGGTTCAATATGCTTTTCATGCTCAAATTACTCAAGTCATATAATCAACATCAAACTCATACCTCAACTCAATCCATGTATAAAATTTAATATAATTATGCAATCTAGGGTTCATGCTATCAAGTAGAAAACATTAACTCAATATCATATCAGTAATTATGCAATGCAGAAAGTACATCATACATTATCTGGAGAATTCATAATAAATACAAGAATTTCAGTATAGGATAATAGAATTTTCCAAAATCTCGACTCTTTTTCCCAATCTTGACTCAAATAGATGAAGGGACGTACGAACGAATATATTCTATACTTTAGTAAGTCTTACACACCTGGGGATTGGAGAAATAATTCAACTCTAATTGATCCTCGTGTCAGAATAGAGAACTCTCAATTTTCTTCCTCTTCTAATGTTCTCAAGAAACCCTTCAATATGAACAATGGTGAATAATATACTTAGGATTCTGTTTTAAGACTTTACTCAAGCCTAAAATGACTAAAGATTTAATTAAATAAGAACTGAAATAGACAAAAAAGCCCCTCTTAAAAACTATCGTCTGAGTCTAGAGACCCCTGTCTATGGACAGTAGACCATTCTACGAGTCGTAGATGACCTCTCGTAAATAAGAGGTCCTAACAATTGAGTTACTGGAATTTGTCATGAAACCTCCTCTACGAGTTGTAAAACGTTCAACAAGTCATCTGCTAACTCATAATTCAAGATACTGAAAAGTCGAGATTTTGATCATCAATTCACAAAATCACTCTACGGACCATGGAATACTTTACTGGCCATATACCATCTCGTATATAGACCTCAATACTTAGAAAAATTTCACCAAATCATCTGGGGTTTTTACGAGACCCATTCTACGAGTTAAAATCACCAAATATAGGTTAAAATTCTAACAAACTTTGCAGTAGAAGATTATAGAATATTCATAATCTATGCACATCTATAAACCTACTAGAAGATGTCAAAAAAATTATTTCTCTTGTTGGCAATTGAGCCTAATTCATGCAAGCCCAAATCTATCTTCTCTATTTGATTAGGTAAATCTAATGCTCCTGAACCCAATAGACCTTTCTTCTTCAACTCAATTTTTAGATTCATCCTCCATTTTACGTTTGACAATTTTCTTGAGCTGAGAAAGGCCAAAAAAATTATGATGGTCTGAGTAATCAGAAATTAAAACTGAATTTGAATTTGAGATTTTAAAACCCCACTAAAGTTGGGGGGGGGGGGGGGTTGAAACAATCTACAACTTGTCTAGGAAGAATTGATGTACTGGCACAGAAAGGGGTTTGATGAAGGCATCTGCCAACTGAGATATGGATGTAACAAAATGTAGCGAAAATAAGCCCAGCAAGGTATTGTTATCGTACAAAATGACAATCAAGATTGATGTGTTTAGTTCTTTCATGAAAAACTAAATTTTTGGCGATATGAATCATAGTCCGACTGTCTGAATGAAGAGGAACAAGCAAAGGTAAAGAAAGACAAAGGTCTTCAGTAAAGCAAACCATCCATGTGATTTCCATCACAACTCTTCGCATGGACCAATACTCTGTCTCAACAGATGATAAAGATACTAAAGATTGCTTTTTGAATTTTCATGAGACTAGGCAACCCTTAAAAGTAATTTAGTACTCATTAATGATCTCGTATTAGGACTTTTATAATCTCCAATCAAAATCACAGAAAGTACGTAACTCAAGAGATGAATTAGTAGAGAAGAAAATTCCCAAATCTGGATCCAATAAAATATACCCTAGACGTCTTAAAGCTGCATTAAAATGAGGTTTCTTTAGAGTTTGCATAAATTGGCTAAGATGTTGCATAGCAAAAGAAAGATCTAGGTGATAGTGTGTAAGAAAATTTATTTTTCCAACAACATACGACACTAAATTAAATTAGATAAAAGTTGATCAGTATCTTGAAGATGTATGGATGGATCTAAAAGGAAAGATACATGCTACAAATCAATGCAATCAAATTTTGTCAATAATTCAAGGATAAATTTGTTTTTCCCCAAAGTTAGTATTTCACTCCTAAGTTTTGTTGCTTCTCTGATGGAAAGAATCTTATCAAGAAATTCCTCCCCAGGTCATCCCAAATTGTGATAGAACTAGGTGGTCCATACTTCAACCACCTTTTTACTTCCCCAAGTAGAGAGGAGGGACACAAAGTCAACCGTATATAGTCCAATGACACCCCTAATGGTGTGTAGGTAGCGTTGATCTCCAAGAAATTTTATAGATGTACTTGGAGATCTTCATGTGGCAAACCTGTGAATTGACCATTCGTGTGCAAGAGATGCATCATATTTTGCGTAAGCTCAAATCTCCCACCAACAGGCGATTTCTTAATGTTGTTGGTAATATTTATAGTCCATGAAATTACTATTCTCTGAATGACCTAGGCGTCATTGGTGCAAGATCCTGACCTATCACCTTTCCCTGTTCTCAATAATCTGAAAATCTAAGAAACATTCATAGAGCGAAATTAAGAGAGGAAAACTAGAAAGATTAACCCTGGAGAAGTGTTCTCCGACTTTGTCCTCTGTCCCAGCTAAAGATGAATAATAATAAAATGTTCTAAAATAGCATATATAACCTAAAAATCCCTTTTTTTGACTTTTTCCTACTTAATTCCAAGTCCACGAAGCGGACATGTTTTATCCATGCGCAAGTCTGCAATTCCAACTTTTTGACAAAGTTTGTCCTGTCATCAACCCAGTTCGCGTCTCAACCCAGTCCGCGACGCGAACTGGGTTCACCACTATGATAAACTTTACGAAAAGTTGGAATTGCAAAAACACACATTGATTAAACCAATCCTAATATATTTTTCACTAATTTAGATTTTAATACACGTGGAAAAATCACTTAATATATTTTCGATTAATTTAGAGTTTAATAAATTTTTAATTATTATTATTTATTTATTTTAAAACATAATCTTGTATGATACCAATAGTGTATCAATATACTACTTGAGTATCACAGATGATTGAGCTCATTCTATACGACACCAGTATGGTATGTATATACTGCTTGAGTATCACATATGATTATTTCATAGTATTTATGCTGAGTCGTGTTGATGTCAACATAATATCATGGGTGAAATAAAAAAGGAAAAGTGGGGTAAGAAGGAAATAACTTGGATTATGGCTTCATTAAAGGTAAATAGTTTGGATTTGATTGATTATGAGTAAAAAATTTCACATTCTGCGTATTTAATGTAGTTTTTCTTTTAATTTAATATGAAACCCCACAAAAGAAATAGAAATTTATGAAATTATGGTCTAAAATGAATCTATATGTGTATGTTACTTAAAAAAATTTTTTTATTAAAACTAAAATAAATATTTTAAATTGAATTATTTTATTAGTAAATATAAATATTAAAGAATACGTATTTAACGTGCTGCAGTATTTACCAAAAAAAGAAAGTGATGTGGAATGATATGATCACAGGTGTGTCATATAACCGCCAGTCAAAAAGTGCCACGTAAATGATTTCGGTTTCCCCTCGTTGTCGGACAAATATTCCTTAGCCACGCGCCTGCATACCGGTACAAATACCTCCTGTATGTTACAATGAAGAAGTCCGCATTTCAAAGCCGGAGAGTGAAGTTTCTGCGCGTGGGAGAATGTTGACGGTGTTGGTAGTAACTTGGTTGCACGTTCTTGGGAGAAGGAGCTACGCATTTGGGGACGTGCAAAACAAGATGATACTAATATAGTGGTTTATATTCCCATAATAATAATAATAATAATAACTAACATATTGAGCAAATATATTTAATAATAGTAGTGCTAGAGTATTACAATAATCTGTTTTTAGCAAATCTAAATATATTAAAAAATTACTCTTTAGGTGTCTACTTAGAGAAAGGTATAATTTATGTAGGACAATGAAACATAAATTTAAATATTAATTCGGTGATAGAGGTCGAATTTTTAATAATTCAATATGTAGAGCAAACATATAAAATAGTGCAGTATCAATTATATATAAATAATATTATATAATTTTTTGTCAATTCTTTTTTTTTTTTTTTTATAAATCTCTGGACCTTATCTGATTTTGCCCTTGCATTAATCTTCACATAGGTCTAGCATATGAATGCTTGGTTAATTCTTTTCTCTTTCCACACAAAACATAACATTTCTATATTTGTTATAGTTTTTCTTTTTGATATAATTAATATATGTATAAATTAAGATAAAGAGAAAATTACTCAAATGCTAAGTATTTTTCACCTTCAATCTTAAGATTTTGAATTTGAATCATCAAAGAAATAAAAAAGTGAAAGCTTCCAAGAGGAGGTGTGTAAAATATACATACATACATACATACACACACACACACACACACACACACACACACACACACACACACACACATATATATATATATATCAATAATTTTTAAAACATTGTACACAAAGTAAATGATAAAATAATTAATTTCTATCTTATTAATACCTATCTAAGTCATATATTTATTATTAGTACTTATATAAGTTTAATTAGGGGTGTTCATGGTTCGATGTACATTGGCTATTAGTTAAAATCATAATCAAACCAATTTTTAGTAAGTTTTTTAAATTTCTAAAACCAAATCAAACCAAATTAAAAAATAACCATTGGTTCGGTTATTATCGGTTTGGAGCGGTTTAGTTTATTTTTTTGGTTATTTTTCGGTTTGAAAGTAATAAGTTTATTGAGTTTATACACATCTCGAGAGACACAAACACCTAGTACATAAATAATCTACAGAAAGCTATTGTAGATTCAATTAAGCAATAGTACTAGAGTTATTATTACACGAACAAAGTGATTTAGTTAAGCAATACTAAAGTTACTAAACACAAACAAAGTTATCTAGTTAAGTAATACTAAAGTCATTATATATCAAATATAAATATTTATAGGAAAAAAAACTCAAGTTCAACAATCAAATAACTACCCGGAGGAAAGGGGTACAAGACAATTATATGCCAAAATACTAACAAAAGAATTTTCAAATATAAATGGTAAATTAAACATTTGAGTTCATTAAAATATACTCCCTCCCTTTCATATTAAGTGAATTGTTAGAGAATTTTTTATGTTTCAAAGTTAGTGAATTGTTCACTTTTCAAGGGATGTATTGAAATTTTTTTTCAATTTTACTCTTCATTAATTAAGTTTCTAAGGTTGGTGTATAAGAAATAAATGATACATTAAATGAGTGTGTAGAGTTTGAAAAAGGTAAAAATGAAAAAACATGTTTAAATTTTGTCTTTATTTCTTTTTCTTAATATGTGTGAAATGACCCAACAATTCACTTAATATGAAATGGAGGGAGTAATAAAATATTTTATATATTATATATAAATACTATATAAACAATTATAAAATTTATATATATAATTATTCGGTTCAGTTTTATGATTTTTTTAGTAAAATCAAAATCAAACTAAATAGTATCAGTTTTCAAAATTTAAAAACCAAACCAAATCAGATATCAAATTTTTTAATCAGTTCGATTTATAATTTAATTTGATTTTTTAACCATAACCATAAACAATCCTCTGATCAACAACGGAGTGACTTAATATATTTTACAAGTTGTAAAATTTAAAATGCGTTATATATAATTATTTTATTTGGAAATTGAAAGTAGGGCATACAAATGTTGTATGTGATTAGAGCACCTCATTAAGAGGGATGTTTCCGTATCACCGCCATAACACACGGAAGTGATCCCACTTTAGACTTTAGAGTTCACGTGTTGACCAATGCATCATTTAATACTCCTCCCTCTTTATTTATCACTCCCATTTTTTCTGAAGTCATCTCAAATTATTTATTGTTTTAAAATTCTAAGATAAAATTAGTTTTTGCCCCTTTCATTTCATTTTTAATAGTAATTATTTTTTGTAAGACTACAAACGTTTCAATAGGATGAAATATTTAAAACAATTAAATTACATTTTTAATATATGAATAAAAATAATATAATGAAAAAATCTTTTTTAATTAATATTAATAGAAATAGAAAAGTTAATAATTTGAAATAGAGAAATAAGAGTTTATTCTGATTGACTTGTTTTAAGTCATATTAATCTTTTAATTTTTAAGCACTTTTGGGGTGTTTGGATAATACAAAAAACTCAAAATAGTCCCTCATCTTTGGGTTAAGATTCAAAGTTATCCTTGAGTTTTCACATAAAACACTAATAGGTCCTCATGTTTGCAGTATTGGTGCATTTTTAGCCTTCTCACAAATGTTTGTTTATTTTTAAAAATTAATTCATCCATAGTTTTATGCAGGAAATGTTTAGTCATCTGTTTATATATTTGATAAAAATAATAATTTCATACTAAGGCAAGAAGAATACATTGTGTTATTTAGTAGAAATATTATTGCAATTAAAGTAAGAACAACTTGATATATGATGTTTCAATAAGAGATTGCTCTTTGCATGTCAGCTAGTTCTACTATTTCATGAATCTAGGGATGAATTTCCCTTAACCCTTACGCTTTTGCAAGAAAAGAAAATTTTATACTATTGTGTATGAAAATATACGATGAACCTCTAGGTTTTAACTGCAATATATTTCTACTAAATAAAACAAAGTGTTCTTCTTCTCACTTTTCTCATATGAAGTTATTATTTCTACTAAATATATTTTAAAAAACAATTGAACATTCTATACATAAAATTGCAAACAAAATCTGTATTAAAAAATAGATAAAAAATTGTGAAAGGATCAAAAGTGCACCAATATTACAAACACGAGAGACTTTCAATTTTTTTTGAATTTTAATTCAAAGATAAGAGACTTTCAATTTTTTTTGAATTTTAATTCAAAGATAAGAGACTTTCAATTTTTTTTCTCGTTCGAATAAGTTTAAAAAGTACAAATGAACACTTATTTTTAAATAAAAAGATAAAATAAATCAACAGACATATAAGTTAGAAATCTTAATTTATTATTTATTAGTGAAAAGCGAAAGACCCTCCAAAAAGATAGAAACTAAAGTGAGTAAATACAGGCAGAAAGTACAAAGATATGTCATTGATATTGAGTTCCTTTGTGTTGGGCTTATACTGGCCAGTGGCCCATCGGCCTATTGTGTTTTTCTATACTGTCGTCTAGGAAGATCATTTTCATGTCCCAACAAACATATTACTCCTACTTTATTATCTTTCTTGTACTTTAAAAAAACAATTATGCGGATAATCAAATATATATAGTTATTAATTAGCTAATACAGTTATATTTTGAATTTATTATGCCTCGCGATAAATATTTATATATAATTACAGTTTTAGTTTTGTATAATTCACGTGATTTATACAAGCATTGTGCGCAATTATGCAAACACTATGCACGAATCAAATTGTATATCAAAATATACAAAAGACATGAATTATATAATAAATTATACAAATATTGTGCACGAATTATACAACGAAATATATAAATGCTAAAACTGCTAATTGCATAGTAAAATATACAAATGTATACAATTGCTGTGGAAAGTATACAAACGCTGATGTAACTAGATATAGTTACAAAATATAATTACCCAAACTATAACTATGAAGTATAATTAGATTTTATATGATTGTCATTTATGAAATTTCCTCTTCTTTTCACTCACAAAATAGAGAAACACACTCAAATGCATTTTATCGACTTTAATATAAAAATATCTTCAGAGGCATTTAAAAGAGATTCTTATGCCTGAATATTGTCATAAATATATACTACCATCGCATTACACATTTAAGTCACAAACAACGGGATATTTAGGTTGTTACTTCTTTCCAACTATACACATTACTATTTTTTAAAAAATAAAATAGAAGCAACATGCAAATTCAATAGCGCAATATACCATTCATATAATTTTGATGGATTCATTACCAGTGACAGTTTGCATGTCATATTTCATACGACTTACAATATCACACAACTTGATCTTAATTCTTATACTACAATTTTCACACACTTCTAATATATCTTTAAATGTGTGGCAAGTTACAGTTTGCCTATCAATATGCTTCAGCCTTCATGCAATATCATTCAATTTTCATGCAACATTTGGACCTTCACTATTAGTCACATTTTGGACCTCACGGGACATATAGTTCAAAGTTGGATTGTTTTAATTTCTGACTGACACAAATAGTAATATTGATGATTCTCAAGTCATACAACTGGACAACAAAGATAATAACAAAGTTCGACATCAAAGCCATGTTGTTCAACAGTAGAGGAATCAACATTCATTTTTTTTCCTAAAATCTTAGAATATTGATTCGAAATAATTATTGTACTACAGCTAAAAACCTTAAATAGTAGACTGACTGGCTTCGACAAAATCTTCACAAAAATTTTAGGATAAAAAAATAAATAAAAAGAAGTTCATTGAGATCATTTAATGACCCCTTTCCGCTAAAAATATAATGGTGACCCTTTCTCCTTAAACTAGTCTTGTTGTGAGCGCTTAGCATGTGCACCTTGTTAATTTAATTATGAACTTATAAAAAGATAAATAATTCACTGATTTTGATAAATTATTTATTTATAAAGGTCTTAGATTGTATCACTAATTAGAATTCACGATAATATAATTTCCTTTTCTTTTAGTTTTGATCTACATAAATTTCTTATGAACAATTTCTTTGCTTATCTGATGATGTAAAAGAGGGGGTATTGATGGCCTAGAAGCAACAAAGAAGATTAGGAAATCTTGAGAGATAATTACTGTTGTTGTTATAACTTTGGTATCAATAATTGAACTTTGGCTGTGATGACAGAAGTCTCGCCACTCAATCCAGCGGCACCACCAGACCTTGGCGGACCAATGGCAAACCAAAAGATAGAAGACAAGAAGGATGACAGCGCCACAAGAAAGACGACCACAATCTCTTACAAGGATGCCCTCACCACCCGATATCCAGGAGCAGGTGGCAAAATACAGATCATTGAGCAGACCTAGCAAGTGGATCATATGGAATTGGAGGAGCACAGTGAACAGAGCCCAAATCAGATAGACGAAATACTAGAACAAGACTACATACAACTAACGGAAGAAGAAAAACAAAGAATCTACAGACTACGGGCCCACTCAGTCATAATCAAGCTAATGGGAAGAAAAATAAACCACCTATATCTAAAACGACTGATGACCATGAGGAAAGTTTCGGAAGAAATTAATAATACTCATAGACTTGGGACACGAATATTATAAAGTCAAATTCTACAAGGAGGAAAACATGCTGAAAACCTTGCAACAAGGACCTTGGTTCATCAATGGCCTATTTCTTTCCGTTAAAAAATGGCACCCAAATTTTGTCGCCTCAACAACCAAAGAAATGAAATCTGCCATCTGTATCCGCCTCCTGAAATTACCAACGGAATTATGACGACCTCGTCCTAAAAAAAATAGGAGGAAGCTAGGCAGATTAGTCAAGACGAATGTTCGCACCTCTACGGCACTAAGGAGAAGATACGCGAGGATTTGTATCGAGGTGCCTATTGGAATTCCAATAAAGAAACACATCTAGTAAGGGAAACACAAGCAACTACTGGTTTATGAAGGGGCAGATATTTTATGCTCCACTCGTGGGGTCATCAGACACATCATGACAATATGCCAACAATCCACCCCAGGCAAAGCCTAGACAATGGAGCCTCAGCAAGAGAAAGCAACAAATCCTAGTAAGTACGGAGGGGCACATGAAGACGACTGGAAATTGTCTCCTTCTCAAAAGGTCAACAACAAAAGACCAAACACACACAAACGCATCTCGATCGTCAAACAGGTATAAACGTTAATTATGCCACGTAGAAACAGGTAAGTTTCTCGAACACAAAGTCCTCAAGTACAGAAAATTGGATCAATCCCATACAACAAGGAAACCAACCTTGGAGAAGGAGCAACTCCAAACTAACGCCTCACAGGAAACCCCCTTGCCCCCAAGGCTGATGATATCAGACAGGGTGACATCATAATTACAACCTCCAAAAAAAATCTCACAACAATTTCATTTAACAAAATATCCAATAGTTTTGGAAAGGGAGGCAATTCATCCCAAAAGTCACAAAATCCAAAGGGTGTGACAACCCATATGGCCCCTATCACGCCCCCTATATCGAGACCCCTAGTAAAAGCCTATTAATGACACATCAACAATTTCCCATGGCCACTTATTCATTAAAGACCACTGACATGGAGATCTGCAAGGGCCCAATCACAGACAAGAAGACTACGTCGACAAATGACGGCCATACAATTAACCATGATGACCCGCTGGCAATATTAAATGCCACCAACACCACAAATCAAAAAATATTTAACTTCGACTGTCGTGTCTTTTCAGTATCACATCAACTCTAATCCAAATTTGGAAATACATATTTTAGCCTCCCCATTTCCGTTAAAGAAAGTATTAACATTAAAAAAATTAGATTCAAAGATCCCTAGGCCAGAGAATAATATTAAATACGGTGACCCAGATCCCATCCCCATAATATCTATATACATAGATATTTCCCCAACTAAGGACCATGCCAAGACTACCACTATCATCCCAACAATGAAGAAATCACTTTCGTCGATCCCTACATCCAATCTCCCTCAACCGACTGCCACCCATTGCCAACATAAACCAACGTTCGACAGCACCACTACAGACCTAACTAGTAGTTCTAGGGCACCAACTCTTCTATGCCTCTCAAGTTTCGGAACTAAACCACACCCCCACTCATGGATGGAATGAGCCTCCAAGGCCATGCTTTGTCATTCATAGTAGAGGTGGAGGGAGACCAATACCAGTGCTAATCCAGAACCTCACATTCTTGGCCTAGGTGATATCCGCGGGAATGAGGTTGGCTACCGAAAACTACAATAATCACTTATGGATGTCGACTGTTTTCCAACTGCCATTGACCATCCGCTTTCCTCAACTCCCATTCTACCACCACACGACCTGAGAGATGTCACTGTTCAACTCCCTCTAGCAACCCCAACTGGTCGATCAAACTATTCTCCTGACCTTTCTCTACCTATGCCAATTCCCAGGGTTAGTGCCGACCCAGGGCACCCAGCCGGAGATACCACCAGTCTACACCATTGGGACCAGCTCCAACTCCAAGGAGCCCCCCCAACCTACAGGTGGTTCCAAACCTCTCGACATCAACTCAGGTAAATTATCTTTTCATGACTCCCCCACAGCCCCATTTAGCTACTCCTCTAGAAGCAAACATAGACGTAAGGGAATTAGAGGAGGGGATAGGATTAATGAGGGAGACACGAATGGAAACAACTGTGTTAAAAGAAATAAAAATCATAATATTCAAAGAGATAATCCAAAAAAAATGTATACTTATCTGTCCCCCCAAGTTCGTTAAAAAGCTCCTTAGATATTCGTGTTGTTTTATCTGGCTTCCCAAAAACGTTAGAGACAGGAATAATAATGGAAAAGAAAAAAAAATTATATATATCTATATAAGAACAAAAATCGAACCCACTGAATGCACAGTGTGTCCTTAAGGAAATTATTCCCCTCAA
>JAOTQR010094759.1:0-31182 GCA_025774065.1 Solanum ossicruentum | reverse complement strand
TCCAAGTGGTTGAGGCATATTACCCCCTCAACAAGGTTCTCTCAACTTGCAACACTAAAGATACTTTTCATTAATTAAATACATACATATAATCCTTTTATCATCATATAGTAGCTTGACTCAAAGGCCATGCTATAGATTAACAATAACTTAGGTATCCATAACCGGACATATTATCAAACATTTGGTGGGTCTATAAAGCTAGTTCAAAAACATCCAATTAAAGTGTGAAATCTTGTGAGAAAATAAAATGTAAATCAACCCACCAACACTTGGTAACACCCTCATGCAAGATACATTTAAACCCCTCATCAAATCATATATTAGATCATAGATCCATAGCTCAAAATAAGCTTAAACAGTCCACATTTCATGAAATCCCAATATAGTTTATAATAAAATTCATAGTAAGAGATACTATATATAATTTAACTTGAAAAAATGCAATTTACATAAAAAGGAAGGTTGGGCATCATGGGTGAAATGATCCAATGGTTGAAACCCATATACCTCAAGTTTGGGGATTTCCTTGACGGAGATTTGAATGAGAACTTGAAGCTTGAATGAATTTGTTGAGATCCAGAAATGATTTTAGGACACTTGAATTTGGGTTAAATATTTGGCTAAGTGTTAACAGGGTTTGGAAGAATGTCTTGAATGATATGAGGTTGAAAAATGAATAAGTATAGGTGTTTTTACACATAGGAAGGCTTAGGCCCAAGACACCAAGGACTTGGACCAAAATAGGAAAAACTGGCAACAAAATACATAGGTCCGTGCCTTGGCCGCATTGCGCCAGGAGTGTGGATCCTTACTGTTTTGCAAAATTTTTGGAAAATAAATTTTTGATACGGTTGCTCTAAAAATGGGATTATACCCATTTGCCACTCAATTTTGCCACTTGATCACGAATATGAAGTCGGATGTTCAATATCAGGCACAAATTTTGAGATATATGAAAATTACGATTATGGACATTTTTTAGGCACATTTTTGGGCACTTTTTGGGATGTTTCTATATCTCTCCCTTGGGAACATTCATACCTGAATGTCAAAGAAGTGCATATAAGAGAAGTAATCAAGATGATTTCAGCCCAAGACACGAATGCAATAAAACATCAATTCAAAAATCTCAACATAAATGTCAAAAATCACCATAAGCTTGTCAACATAAACATGAATGCATGCAAATGACATAAAGGATGAAACCTAAGACTTAAAATCACATATGGGACTTAAATTAGTACCTTAGGCTTGAGTAGAATGGAAGAGATAGGGATATTGCTTTTGCATGTACGCCTCGCTTCCCATGTAGCACTCTCAACTTGTTGGTTCCTCTAAAAGACCTTAATGGAAGCTATATCCTTATTCCTCAACCCCTTCAATTGTCTATCAAAAATTTCTTCCGGTACCTCTTCATAAGGCAAATTTTCTTCAGCAACACCAACAACATCTAAAGGAAAATAGCACTTGGGTCACCCACATGCTTCCTCAACATAGACATATAGAAGGTCGGATGAACCAAATTCATATCTATGGGCAACCCTAACTCATAGGCCACCTTACCAATCCTCCTCAGCACTCTATAAGGACCCACAAATCATAGACTCAGTTTACCCTTCTTACCAAAATGAACCACACCCTTCATGGGTGAGACCTTCAATTAGACCCATTCACCAACCTTAAATTCAAGATTCCTTCTCCCCACATCGGCATAAGACATTTGTCTACTTTGGGTTATTTTCAGTCTCTCCCTTAACAACCTCACCTTCTCCATTGCCTCCATAACCAAATCCGGGCCTAACAATGTCATCTCCCATACCTCAAACCATCCAATCGGGGATCTACAACATCTACCATAAAGAGCCTCAAAAGGAGCCATACCAATTCTTGAATGATAACTATTATTGTAAGCAAACTCAATGAGTGGAAGGTGTTCATACCAACTACCCTTAAACTCCAAAACACAAGCTCTAAGCATATCCTCAAGAGTTTGGACAGTTCTTTCGTCTTGGCCATCGTTTGAGGGTGAAAGACCGTGGTAAGCTTTACCTTGGTACCAAGACCACTTTGGAGGGATCTCAAAAAGTGAGAAGTGTATTGAGCACCACTATCTAATACTATAGACAAAGGCACCCCATGCATTCTTATCAACTCATGAATGTACAATCTAGCATAATTCACGGCACCATATATAGTCTTAGTCGGTAGGAAATGAGCCGACTTTGTCATTCTACCAACCATAACCCAAATAGAATCAAAATACCTTCTAGTCTTAGGCAACCCAACCACAAAATCCATGTTAATTTCCTCCTACTTCCAAGTTGGAATCTCTATATCTTAGGCTAGGCCACCCGGCCTTTAATACTCGGCTTTCACTTGTTGGCAATTATGACATCCGGATACAAACTCGACAATGTCTCTCTTCATACCACCCCACCAAAACACTTCACTCAAATCTCTATATATCTTTGTAGAATCGGGCTGAATAGAATAAGAAGAATTATGAGCCTTACATACAATTTTCTTTCTCAAGTCATCAATATTAGGGACACACAAGCTACCTTGGTACCTAAGGGAACCATCTCCCCCTTGGGAGAAAACCTCCACCTTACCATCTGTCACCAAGACCTTCAACTCTAACAAGGCAGGGTCAAGATTTTGCTTTGCCTTTACCTCCACAACCAAAGAAGATTTAGAACCATCAACAACCACATACCCACCATTATTAACCTCTTCCAACCTAACCTATAATCTAGCCAACCGATCAACCTCTCTAGACACTTCCTTGCCATTGTCATCAACATGAGCTACGCTACCCACAGACACCCTACTTAGAGCATCGGCCACAACATTAGCCTTACCTGGGTTTTAATGCACACTTATATCATAATCTTTGAGAAGCTCTAACCACCTTTTTTGTCTCAAGTTGAGATCTTTTTGGGTGACCACATATTGGAGACTCTTATGATCAGTGAACAAACACCAAATCTTCAAAGCAAATACCACGACGGCCAATTCAAGATTATGGGCAGCATAATTCTTTTCATGCACCTTTAAATTGTCTAGAGGCATAAGCTTTCACCTTACTATTCTGCATCAAAACACAACCAAAGCCTATTCTTGAGGCATCACAATACACAACAAACCCTTCTAATCCTTCTGGTAGAGACAAGATAGGAGCGGAGACAAGCTTATCTTTCAAAGTTTAGAAACTCTTTTCACACTCATTGGTCCACACAAATTTTGCATTCTTTTGGGTTAACTTAGTCATGAGAGAAAAAATAGAAGAGAGTCCATTAAAAAACCTCGGGTAATATAACCAGCTAAACCCAAGAAACTCCTAATGTCTGATGGAGTTAAAGGTCTAAGCCAATTCTAACCACCTCCGTCTTTTTAGGATCCATCTTAATACCATCACCTGACACCACATGACCTACAAAGGCAATATCTGTCAACCAAAACTCACATTTTTCATATTGACGTACAACTTTTCCTCCGTCAAGATTTGCAACACCACCCTTAAGTGATCCACATGCTCATCCTAACTATGGGGATCAAGATATCATCAATAAATACCACAATAAAATAATAAAGTTAGGGTTTGAAGACCCTATTCATAAGATCTATGAAGATAGCTGGTACATTAGTCAACCCGAAGGACACAACAACAAACTCATAGTGCCTATACCTAGTCCGAAAGGTTGTCTTAGGAATGTCACACTCCCTTAATTTCAACTGGTGATACCTGGAGTGAAGATCAATCTTAGAGAAGTGACTAACCCCTTGAAGTTGGTCAAAAAGATCACTGATCCTTGGTAGAGGGTACTTATTCCTTATGGTGACCCAATTAAGTTGATGATAAACAATGCACGTTCTAAGTGTACCATCCTTCTTCGTCACAAACAACACTGATGCACCCCAAGGTGATAGGCTAGGCCTAATAAAACCCTACTCTAACAAATCCCTCGATTGCTCCTTCAACTCTGTCGGGGCCATTCAGTAAAGGGGAATAGAAATGGGTTGAGCATCGGGAAGGAGGTCTATGCCAACATCTATTTCTCTTTCAGGAGAAACATCGGGAAGCTCACTAGGAAAGACATCAAGGAACTTATTAACCACCGAAATTGACTCTACAGGAAGGTCTTTAGATTCAACATCCCTAACCCTCACAAGATGATAGAGACACCCCTTAGAAATCAATATTTGAGCTTTAATGCAAGAAATGAGTCTATCCTTGACCACCACATCATGACTCTCCCACTGAAGGCCAGGTTCATTAGGGAATTGGAATTTGACACTACGGGTTCTATAATCAATAGAGGAATAATATGTATGCAACCCATCCATCTCAAGAATGACATGAAAATTCACCATATCTAACTCAACAAAATCACATGGCAACATTTTATGCAAAATGAAAATAGGATAATTTCTATAGACCCTTTTAGCAACAATGGATGCACCAAAGGGAGTAGACACCTCATATGGCTCACACAACATTTTGGGTTTAACATGAAATGTTTTGGCAACAAAAGGAGTAACAATCAAAAGAGTGGCACCTAGGTCTATCAATGCATACACATCAAAATCAAAACTTTTAATATACCGGTGACGACTTCGGGCACTTCATCTACCCCTTGTCTCCCTTGAAGAGCATAAAATAGATTGTTCCTTAGGGACTACCTTGTTGACCTCCACTTCCTCTAGGACCTGCATTTGCACCTTGGCCTTGTGGATGGCCTTCTCTACCCTTGTTACGGTTATGAGGACAATCCATCACCTTATGACCCATTTCACTACACCCATAACAAACATTAGTATCCTTCAAACAAGGGTCATTATGACCTCTACCACATCTTAGGCACACAGGATTAGGCACCACCACCACTACCACCTTGGACCCTTGGGTTATCATTAGCAAACATTCTATTAGGAGCATCGAAAGACCCTTGGCCTTGATGAAACTGGCCAGCTATCAACATGGGGCACGACACACTTCGTTCACCAAATTGGATACACCCATCATAAACTTGTTCATCCTAGACCTTGGTTTGGCCACCAATTGTGGAGCATAGTTGGAGAGTTGCTTGAACTTGAGGGCATACTCCCTCACACTCATAGATCCTTGCTTTAGATTCATAAATTCCATCATTTTACCCTCCCTTAGCTCAAGAGGGAAGAACCGGTTGAGAAATGCCGCCATAAACTCCTCTCAAAGGATCACGTTGTTGTTCCCCATCTCCATTTTCCATTGGGTAAACCATATTTAAGACATCTCTTTGAGTTGGTAGGCTGCTAACTCCACTTTCTCCTCTAAGTTAACCCCTATAATACACAAAACTTCGTATACCTCAGTAATAACCTCTTGAGGATCCTCATCCACATTATACACATGGAACTCTGGTGAGTTCATGCGAGTGGAATCCCTCACCCTTGAGGCCGGAGTAGTATGTGGGGCTTGGGCCCCTTGGTTAGTTTGATTAGTCATGACATGGGCTAACATAGTAATAGCATCTCGGAACTCTTCATGGCCCACTCCCCTATATGGAGGAGCGAGAGGGGTTGGTTGCTCTTCCAGTGAACGAGCTCTACTTAGTCATCCCCTTGGAATAGGAATGATCTAGCATATGAAGAAACATTCATTAGGGGAAAAACTTTACCTTAACTTCTATAGCATGACATAGATTAAAAAAAAAGGGAAACGTTTCCTAAAACGCCACATAGCCTCTTGCTCAGAGTCATGGTGCATTTCAAAACCATGAACAAGACTCTAATCGACGTGGTGTGTTGAATTTCGAGGACCAGTAATAACCAAGTGCTCTGATACCAAGTTTGTCACTATCCAAGCCTAGGGCCTAGACGTGACATGGCGAATGGAAACCCGAAGGGACCCCAAACAAGCCTCTTAGCATATCATTTACACATCCTTGATCACAGAAGCAATTAAAAACAACAAGAGAGTACAAATAAGGATAAACGGACTAAGGGAAGTTTTTAATAACATAAATCATAGAAGAGTCAAAGCTCAAGTATAATTACATCACTTGTTCAACAACATCTCTAGCATAGATAGGGGGCCAAGACACTTTCTAGGATCACCCTTATAGTAAAAAGAGTTCAACATAAAGAAATAACATAGGCAAAAATAGCAAAGCTAGTGTGCCCGGATATGAGGACTCACCAAAGCTTATCTTCAAGATTTCCAAAAACTAACCACGTGGAGGATGATAGTGAGGAGCTATGGTTCCTACATGGTCACATCATATAGGCATAGAGTATGCGTTAGTATGTTTGAATGTACTAAGTATGTAGGATGCAATGCATTAAGAGATAGGCAACATAGTCGAAATATATAACCATACGCAATGAATAGTATAATAACAATATAACATGCATGATTAATGATTGAAGTAAAATTTTTTGCTTATATAGAACACATTACATGTGTAGGAAGAGACTATCATCATACACCAAGCAAACTAGTACTTGGAATTCAAGGCATGTCACCCCTCATCATAGTGATTAAGGTATATACCTCTCGACATGGTATATAGGCATGTCAACCCCCCTAATCAAAGTGGCCAAGGTATATACCCCTTAACATGGTAGATGGGCATAGCACCCCCCATCAAACTGGTCAAGATATATACCCCTCAATATTGTAGATTGGCATAGCACCCTCTATCAAAGTGGTTACGACATATCACCCCCTTAACAAGGTGTGGTCAACTTGTAAACACTATAGATACTTTTCATGAATTCAATACATACATATAATCCATTCATCATCATATAGTCACTTGAATCATAGGTCGTGCAATAAATCATCAACAACTCAAGAATTCATAATCGAACATTTTATCAAACACTTGGTGGGTGTATAATAATAGTTCAAAATCATGCAATTCAAGATTAAAATCATGTGAGAAAACTTAATGTAAATCAACTTACCAACACTAGGTAAACCATCATGCAAGATACATTGAAACCCCTAATCAAATTTCATAGTTGATCATAGATTCATAGCCTAAAACATGCTTAAACAGTCCACATTTCATGAAACCCCAACATAGTTTCTAATCAAGTTCATAATAAGAGATACGCATAGATAATTCAACTTGAAAACATACAAGTTACATAAAAAGAAGGTTGGGCAGCATGGTGAAGGGACCCAATGGTTGAAACATACATACCTCAAATTTGGGGATTTCCTTGATGAAGATTTGAATGAGAACTTGAACCTTGAATGAATTTCTTGATATCCGAAAATGAGTTTGGGACACTTGAATCTGGGTAAAATATTTGGCGAAGTGTTAGAGAAGGTTTTGGGGAATGTCTTGAGTGATATGGGGTTAAATAATGACTAAGTATATGTGTTTTTACACATAGGAAGGCTTAGGCCTAAGACTCCAAGGCCTTGGGCTGAAACAAGAAACACTAGTAACAAAACAGATAGGTTCGAGCCCTGGCCGCATCACGCCAGGGGTGCGGCTCCTTACTGTTTTGCATAACTTTTTAAAAAATATTTTGCTACTATTGCTCTAAAATCAAGGTTATATCCATTTTCGACTCAATATTTCTCCCTAATCACGAATATGAAGTCAGAGTTTTGATATCATGCACGGATTTTGAGATATATGGAAATTACGATTATGGGCATTTTCAAGGCACATTTTTGAGCACTTTTTAGGGTGTTTAAGTGTCATTGGCTGAGCTGTTGGCTACTCTGGCTTGGAGACTTGTTGTGATTGTATGCTGGCTAGGATTATGTGTCCAAATTCCTAGCTATTTTTGCCAATAGGGATGTTGATCATTTTGCCGGCTTGTCTTGTCCTTGAGTTATGGTTTTACAATATTAGTTGCATTGTTTAGCTTATCGCCTCCTACTTGAGTAAGGGTTCTAAGCTTTTTTTATCCTAGTTCAGGTATCAAGATAGTGGAAGGTCCCTTTTGTTAATGGGGGCATTTGGTATAGTGATCAGGATTGTGATACGCAGGCCCAGTGATATTTTCAGATGGCCTTGGTTCTAACATTACCTTGGGGGGTCGCATTGAATTTCTTCTAGTTTGTGGTTTTGAGCCTACAAAGCTTGGAAGCCATTTGTGGTTAAGTTGTAAGGGTTGCTTGCACAAGGAAATAGGAAACAAGGTAAGGTTTGTATATGTAGAATATGACTACAATTGGGGATAATCGTGATTGGTTAGGTATCGGCTAGTATGTCAAGGGAACATATACTTAGCCTGTTGTTATCCCATTATGTATTTGCGAATTATGTTGATGGGCTGAGGGGTTGATCTTTTGAGGATACCTTATAGATTATTATACTAATTGCTCTTTTCATGGCAAGTTGAGGGTGGGCATGGCAACGATGCTGATTCATTGTGCATCACCTAACTTAAGATGGTGGTATAAGGATGTCAGTTAAGAGAAACTGCTAAGCAACATTGATTAAGCATGAGATTTCAAAATGATCATATTATATTGAGATTATTTTAAAAGCATGATTTACTCCAAACTTGCTTAAAATGATTTGAGAGTGAGCATTGAGTCGAGATGACTTAGTCGAGCTTTATTTCTCCTTGAGCTATTTTACATACCAGTATATTCCATGTACTGATGTCCATTTTAGGGGCGCATCATTTTATGATGTTGCTATAGCAGATAGAGGGCCTCAACACGCGCATCGTTGAGGTCCTGATCGTGAGTGAGTTCCTGATGTATTTCTTTGAGGATTTTCCTGGAGTCCCTCTTGACAGGGTGTTTGACTTTGGAACTAATATTCTTCCCGACACCCAGCCTATCTCTATTCCACCATACAGAATAGCCCCTGCGAAGTTAAAAGAGCGGTTAAGAGATTTGTTAGAGAAAGGACTCATAAGACCAAGTGTCTCTTCATGGGGTGCCCCAGTCTTGTTTGTGCGAAAGAAGGATGGTTCCTTGAGAATGTGTATTGATTACGGCCAATTGAATAAGGTGACTATTAAGAATAACTATCCCCTTCCAAAGATTGATAACTTGTTCGACAAACTTTAGGGTGCCACTATTTTCTTTAAGTTAGACCTTAGATCATATCATCAGTTGAAAGTGAGAGAAGGTGACATCCTGAAAATGAGCATTCGAACACAGTATGGTCACTTTGAGTTCTTAGTGATGTCTTTTGGATTGATGAATGCACCCGCAGCTTTTATGGATTTTATTAACAGAGTATTCAGGTAGTATCTCAACATGTTCGTGATTGTGTTTATCGATAATATTTTGGTATATTCTAGAGATGCGGAGGAGCATGTCAATCACCTTAGGATCTCTTTGCAGACACTCCAAGACAATGACTTATATGCGAAGTTTTCTAAGTGTGAATTTTGGCTCAACGCCGTGGCCTTCTTAGGACATGTGATTTCTGGAGATGGAATCTGAGTGGATACTAAAATGATCAAGGCGGTCAAGAATTGGCCAAGACCAACCTCACTGATCGAGATAAGAAGTTTTTTGGGTTTAGTAGGCTATTACCGGAGATTTGTTTAGGGCTTCTCTTCCATATCCGCACCGTTGACCAAATTGACTCAGAAGATGGTCAAGTTTCAATGGTCCGATGAGTGTGAAAGGAGTTTCCAAGACCTAAAGACGAGGTTAACCACTACACCAGTGCTGACCTTGCCTGATGGGATGAATGGATTTGTGATATATTGTGATGCTTCGAGGGTAGGATTAGGATGTGTGTTGATGCAGAAAGGCAAAGTTGTTGCCTATGCTTCTAGACAACTAAAGGTGCATGAGAAGAATTATACCACTCACGATTTGGAGTTGGCAGCGGTAGTGTTCATTCTCAAGCTATGGTGCCACTATTTATATAGAGCACATGTTGATGTATTCACTGACCGAAAGAGCCTGCAATATGTCTTCAGGAAGAAAGAGCTTAACTTAAGGTGAAGGAGATGGCTTGAGTTGCTTAAGGACTATGACATGAGCATCCTCTACCATCCAAGTAAAGCTAACGTGGTTACTGATGTTCTTAGCAGATTATCCATGGGAAGTAATACCCATGTGGATGAGGAGAAGCAAGAATTAGCCAAGGGGGTTCATAGACTAGCATAACTGGGAGTCCAACTAGATGAGTCAAGAAAAAGAGTAGTTCATGTGCACAATGGGTCTGCATCATCCCTAGTAGTAGAGGTGAAAAAGAAACAAGATCGAGATCCAGTCCAATTACAATAGAAGGACGATGTGCATAAGTAGAAGGTGTTGGCTTTCACCAAAATAGGAGATGAGGTGTTGAGGTATCAAGGCAGATTGTGTGTTCCAAATGTTGACGGGGTTGGAGAGAGGATCATGGCAGAGGCCCACAGTTCGAGATGTTCTATCCATCCAGGGTCTATCAAGATGTACCATGACTTGAGAGAAGTCTATTGGTGGAGCGAAATGAAGAGAGACATAGTTGAGTTTGTTTCTAAGTATCCAAACTGTCAACAAGTTATATTTGAACACCAAAAGTCTTCTTCGAGAACTTCATAAAAGCTAAAGTATGTGCTGTTGAACCATTGGGTCGTTCCACCTATGGTGCCTAAACCCTCTTCTACCTGATAATACATGATTTAAAGTTGATTTTACATGTGGGTCTTAAATATTAAGAAATTTACTACACAGTGATTTTAATATATGAAAGTATGGTTGTTTAAGATGTTTTGAGCTTCAAATCTTGGATCTAATGTTGGATTTGATGAGGGGTTTTGATATGAATGTCTAGGGGGTGTTGCAAGGTGTTGATTAAGGTTTTACCACTAATTTTCTTGCATAATTTCATCTATAAATTGTGTGCTCTTTTACCCCGTTACACACCCCTAAGGTGTTTGATAAAATGTCCGGTTATGATTTCTTGAGCAAATGAAGGTCCAAAGCATGAGATATGATATGAATGATGTTATGATGATAAAATGATCTTATGATCATGATTATTCCTATATGAGGTACTGAATTAGAGCTTATGATGAATCCTATATAAAGTGTTTCATAGACCATGCCCAACCCAGGGGAAAAGAGTTGGGTAACCGAATAGTGGTTTATACTCATTCACTAAGGTGATGGGTGCGATCATCACCAACCTACCGAGGGGTTTGTACCTTGGAGAGCTAGCTTGGTCTCATTCTTCACATATGATATTCTATATGAGCATAATATACTTTAGCATGATTTACTTATACATTGATAATACATGCCATCTTGCTATAATACGCCTATTATCTATCGTCTTGCATTTTGAATTATGATGATTATCGCTTGTTGCATTGCATCTCGCATACTTAGTACATTCAAATGTACTAATGCATACTCTTGCCTACATGATATTACCATCTAGGAATCGATGCCCGAGTTGATCATCCTCCTCCTCCACGTGGCTAGGCGGTGCTATTCGAAGCTTGTGGGTGAGTCCTCCATTTCAGGGACTTCAATTTATGTCTTTTCTCTATTATATATGTATTGAACATTATCTTGTGTTATCTCTGACTATGAGGGTGAGCCCAGTTACTTTGTCTTGGCCCTCGCTCTTTCTATGTTTTAGAGGTGTATGTTAGACAAGGTGTGTACTGTGTATGAGCTTGACTCTTGACTTTTGACTTCGGTGTTTATGCAAGTTTCCCTTAGTCTAACTTCCCTTACTTTTAATTGTATATGTCTTTTTATGCTTCTGCAACCAAGGACGTGTGACGATATGCTAAGAGGCTTGTTTGCAATCCCCTTTGGGGTGCCCATTCGTCGTGTCATGTCTAGGCCCTAGGCTTAGGTCGTGACAAACTTGGTATCAGAGCACTATCTTGATAGATCCTAGGAGTCCAACACACCACGTCGATTAGAGTCCTATTCTTGGTTATGAAGCGCGCCATGACTATGAATAGGAGGCTATAAGGCATTTTAGAAAATGTTTCCCTTCTTCTTGTTCTATGTCATGCTTTAGAGTTGTGATAAGTTTATTTCCCCCAAATGATTGTTCTTTTCCATGATAGATCATGTCAAATACTAGAGGAAGACGGGCCCAAACTCCCAAGGAGCAACCTACCAATGGCGAGATCTAGGATTCCCTCACTATACTTGCCCAAGTGGTGGCCAATCAAGTCCAACAAGGGGCCCAAGATCCTCATGCTAATACCCCGTGAGCTAGGTTAAGAGACTTCATGAGGATGAATCCTCCAGTTTTCAATGGGTCAAAGGTGGATGAGGATCCACAAGAGTTTATTGATGAAATCTAAAAAATCTTGTCGATCATGGGTGTTGGGACAAATGAGAAGGAGGAGTTGGGCGGCGTACCAACTCAAGGGGGTGGCCCAAATTTGGTTTGATCAATGGAAAGGTGAGAAGGGTAATGGCTATGTGGCACTTTGGGAGGAATTCAAGTTAGCATTCCTTAATCGGTAAGATAAATTTGTTGAAATTATGAACTTGAAACAAGGTGGTATGAGTCTAAGGGAGTATTCCCTCAAATTTAATCAACACTCAAAGTATGTTCCTCACTTGATGGTCAATTCTAGGTAAAGAATGAATAAGTTTGTTATGGGGGTCTCCGATTTGGTAAGTGAAGAGTGCGGATCCGCAATGCTTATTGGTGACATGGACTTGTCTCTATTGATGACATACGCCAAGCAAATGGAAGAAGAAAAGTTGAGGAAGAGGAGGGGCCACGAGGCCAAGAGAGCCCGCCTTGAAGGAAAGTTCCAAAGTGGTGCTAGGTTTCAAGGGTCGAGGCCTCCTCATGCTACTAATAGGAGGTTTGCCAATGACTTCTCCAATGACTTACCTAGGCCTCAATGTAATATTGGTGGTGTGTCTCCCTTTGATACGTGTCCTAGGTGTGGAGGGGGTCATAAGGGCCCATGTCTAAAGGGTTCTAATGCATGTTTTGATTGTAGGGAGCTTGGTCACAAGAGGGTCGATTGTCCAAGAAACTGTGGCAAGGTTCGGGGTGCAAATGCGGTCCCATTGGGTAGAGGTGGTCCTCAAGGTAGTTCCCCAAGGCATAATCGCTATTATACTCTACATGGGAGGCAAGGGGTTGATGAAGTCCCCGATGTTATTACTGGTATGTTGAAATTTTTTTATCTTAATGTATATGCTTTGATTGATCCGGGTGCCACCCTTTCCTTTGTTACCCTCTTTGTTGCTAAAAAGTTCCATATTGAGTCAGAGTTATTGCATAAGTATGAAGTATCTACTCCTATTGGTGCATTTATTTTTTCTAGGAGGGTGTATATAAATTGTCCGGTTTGCATCTTACATGACATCTTACTTTATGATCTTGTTGAATTAGATATGGTTGATTTTGATGTTATTCTTTGGATGGATTGGTTGCATGTATACTATGCTTCTATTGATTGTAGAACCTGTAGGGTCAAGTTTCAATTTCCAAATGAAGCTATCCTTGAGTGGGAAAGTCATGATGTAATAGTGAGGGGTAGGTTCATCTCATGCATTAAAGCCCACAGGTTGATTTCCAAGGGGGTGTTTGTATCATCTTGTGAGAGTCAAAGATGTGGAGTCCAAAGTCCCTTCCATTGAGTCAGTCCCAATTGTAAATGAATTTCTTGATGTCTCCCAAATGACCTTCCCAGTGTCCCTCCCCAAAGGGAGATAGATTTTGGCATAGATCTCCTTCCCATCATCCAACCTATCTCCATTCCCCTTAACGTATAGCCTCGGCGGAGTTGAAGGAGTTAAACGAGCAATTGAAAGATTAGTTGGAGAAGGGATTTATTAGACCTAGCCAATCACCTTGGGGTGCACTAGTGTGTTGTTTGTAAAGAAGAAAGATGGGTCACTTAGGATGTGAATTGACTACCGGCAACTCAATAGGGTCACTATAAAGAATAGATATCCTCTTCCAAGGATTAATGACTTGTTTGACCAATTACAAGGGGCTAGCTTTTTCTCTAAAATTGATCTTCAGTCCAGGTACCATCAAGTGAGAGTAAGGGAGTTTGATATTCCCAAAATGGCCTTATGGACTAGATACGAGTATTACGAGTTTGTGGTGATGTCCTTTGGGTTGAATAATGCACTGGCCATTTTCATGGACCAAATGAATAGAGTCTTCAAGCCCTACCTTGATTCCTTTATGGTGGTCTTCATTGATGATATTTTGATCTATTCTCATAGTAGGGAAGAGCATATGGGTCAGTTGAGGGTTATGTTGCAAAGGTTAAGGGAGGAGAGATTGTATGCTAAATATGACAAGTGTGAATTTTGGTTGGGTCATGTGGTGTCGGGGGATGGCATAAAAGTGGATCCTAAGAAAACCAATGTGATTAGGAATTATCCTAGACCATTGACCTCGTCGGATATTAGGAGTTTCTTGGGCCTTGAGGGTTACTATAGAAGGTTTGTGAATGGGTTCTCCTCCATTGCTTCTCCTATGATAAATTGACCCAAAATAAGGTGAAATTTGTGTGGACTGACAGATGTGAGACAAGTTTTGAAACATTAAAAGATAGGCTTATGTCTGCTCCTATATTGTCTCTACCGGATGGGCTTGAGGGTTTTGTTGTGTATTGTGATGCATCTAGAGTTGGTTTGGGTTGTGTACTAATGCAAAATGGTAAGGTCATAGCCTATGCTTCTAAGCAACTCAAGGTGCATGAAAAGAACTATCCTACCCATGATCTTCAATTAGCCGCCGTGGTGTTTGCATTAAAGATTTGGTGACATTATTTATATACGGTGCATGTTGATGTCTTCATCGATCAAAAGAGCCTTCAATATATCTTCACTTAGAAAAATCTTAACTTGAGACAAAGAAGGTTGCTAGAACTCCTTAAGGACTATGACATGAGTGTGCATTATCATCCGGGTAAGGCAAATGTTGTGGTGGATGCTTTGAATCAGGTGTCCATGGGTATCCTAGCTCATGTAAATGATGGTGATAGAAAGATAGCTAGGGAGCTGCAAAGATTGGCTAGATTAGGGGTGAGGTTGGAAGATGTGGATGATGGTGTTGTCGTTGTTGATGGTTCTAAATCTTCTATGGTTGATGAGGTGATAGTAAAACAAGATCTAGACTCCTCCTTGCTTGAGTTGAAGGCCTTGGTGAAAGAATGCAAGATAGAGATTTTCTCCCAAAGGGGAGATGGGGCCCTTAGATAACAAGGTAGGTTGTATATTCCATGCGTTGATGGTTTGATGGAGAGAATTCTTGACGAAGTCCATAATTATTCTTATTCTATTCACCCCAGTTCCACCAAAATGTATAGAGACTTGAAGGATGTGTATTAGTGGGGAGGCATGAGGAGAGATATTGCTAAATTTGTTTTCAGTTGCCATAGTTGCCAATAAGTCAAAGCCGAACATCAAAAGTCAAGTGGCCTAACCCAAGATATAGAGATTTCTACTTGGAAGTGGGAGGTAGTGAATGAGGATTTTGTGGTTGCCCAAGACTAGGAAAGGTTTTGATTCCATATGGGTTGTGGTTGATAGGAATACGAAATTGGCTCACTTTCTACCTGTCAAGACTTCATATGGGGATAAAGAGTATGCAAGGTTGTACATCCATGAGTTGGTGAGGTTTCATGGGGTTCCCTTATCCATTATATCAGATCTTGGTGCACAATTTACTTCACACTTTTGGAGATCTTTTCAAAGGGGTCTTAGGACTAAAGTTCACCTTAGTACAACCTTCCACCCTCAAACGGATGGGCAAGCCGAGAGGACAATTCAAGCACTTGAGGATATGCTTAGGGCATGAGTATTAGAGCTTAAAGGTAGTTGGGATGATCATCGTCCATTGATTGAGTTTGCCTACAACAATAGTTACCACTCTAGTATCGGTATGGCTCCTTTTGAGGCTCTTTATGGGAGACGTTATAGATCATCGGTGGGTTGGTTTGAGGTCAGAAAGGTGTCCTTATTCGAGCCAGGTCTGGTTATGGATGCTTTTGAGAAGTTTAATATGATTAGGGAAAGGTTGAGGACAGCCCAAAGTTTTCCAAAATCCTATGCCAATGTAAGAAGAACAGACCTAAAATTCCAAGTGGGTGATTCCGTCTATTTGAAGGTTTCTCCAATGAAAGGTGTTGTTCATTATGATAAGAAAGGGAAATTGAGTCCTAGGTTTGTTGGTACTTATGAGGTGATAAAGAGGATTGGTAAGGTGGCTTATGAGTTAAGGTTGCCTAGTGAGATGAATTTGGTGCATTCGGTGTTTCATGTTTCTATGCTGAGAAAGTGTGTTGGTGATCCTAATGCCATTGTGCCTCTTGATGTCGTGGGTGTTGTTGAGGATAACTTGACATATGAGGAGGTTTTGGTTCACATCTTGGATAGGCAAGTAAAGAGATTGAGGAACAAAGAGGTGGCATCCGTTAAGGTCCTTTGGAGGAACCAACAAGTCAAAAGTGCTACTTGGGAGGCTGAAGCGGACATGCAAAAGCAGTACCCTTATCTCTTCTACTCCACTCAAGCCTAAGGTACTAATTTTTAAGTCCCTTATATGCTATCAAGTCTTATATTCCAGGCCTATGTCATTCATGTGCATTCATATTTAAGTTGGCAATTTATGATGATTTCACACTTATAATCAGATTTTGAGAGTGGTGTTTTAAATGTAATGTTGCATTCATGTTGGGGCTGATTTGTTCATGATATTTTTGTCTTGTACATCTCTTCTACATTAGGGGACGAATGTTTCCAAGGGGAAGATATTAAAACGACCCCAAAAAGTTTTCGGAAACGTTTCTTGGAAGTAACTGAAAACTTATTTTCCATATATCTAAAAATCCGTTTAGAATTTCGAAAATCCGACTTCATATTCTTGTTCAAGGGGGTCCAAATTAGGGTGAAAAAGGTCTAACCTCGATTTTAAAGCAAAGGAATCGAATTATGAAATTTTCACTTGGTGCAATTTCTAGAGACGGTCCGCAATCTCTCCGTGACGCAGAGAGGTTGTTTTCCTGCACTGTCTTTTCCTAGTTCGCCCACATTTTTCTAAACGTAGGACCTACGTTTTCCCAAACATATATTCACCTACACTTAACCTTATTTCACCCTTATATCACCCAAAAACATTCCCGAATATTTTCCTAAACACTTAGACTCATTTTTAACCCTAAATTCAAGTCCCAAGCTCAAGGCCAATCTCAAGGATTTCTTCAAGGATCTCACTCAAGCTTCAAATCTCCATTAAATTCTTCTTCAAGAAATTCACAAAAGCTAAGGTATGTGGTGTTGAACCATTGGGTCCTTCTATCCATGGTGCCTAAACTCTCTTCTACTTAATAATGATTATTTAAAGTTGATTTTATATGTGAGTCTTGAATATTGAGAAATTTACTGCACAGTGATTTTAATACATGAAAGTATGGTTGTTTAAGCATGTTTAGAGCTTAAAATCTTGGATCTAATGTTGGATTTGATGAGGGGTTTTGATATGAATGTCTTGGGGCTGTTGCAAGGTGTTGATTAAAGGTTTTACAGCTGATTTTCTTGCATGATTTCATCTATAAATTTCATTCTCTTTTACCCCCATTACACACACCCAAGGTGTTTGATAAACTATCCGGTTATAGTTTCTTGAGGAAATGAAGGTCCAAAGCATGAGATATGATATGAATGATGTTATGATGATGAAATGAGGAACATGATTATTCCTATATGAGGTATTGCATTAGAGCTTATGATGAATCCTACATAAAGTGTTGCATAGACTATGCTCAACCCGGGGGGAAGAGTCGGTTAACCGGATTTATACTCATTCAATAGGGTGATGGGTGCGTTCATCACCAAGGTTTATACTCATTCACTCGGGTGATGGGTGTAATCATCACCAACCTACCAAGGGGTTTGTACCTTGGAGAGCTAGTTCTTGACATATGATATTCTATATGAGCATGATATACTCAAGCATGATTTACTTATGCATTGATCATACATGCCATCTTGCTATAATACACCTATTGCCTATCGTCTTGCATTTTGTCTATCATTTGTTGTATTTCATCCCGCATACTTAGTATATTCAAACGTACTAACACATACTCTTGCCTACATGATATCACCATGTAGGAACCGGTGCCCAAGTTGATCATCCTTCTCCTCCATGTGGCTAGGCGCTGTTATTCCAAGCTTGTGGGTGAGTCCTCCATTTCAGGGACTTCAGTTTGTCTTTTCTCTATTATCTATGTATTGAGACATTATCTTGTGTTATCTTTGACTATGAGGGTGAGCCCGGTTACTTTGTCTCGGCCACCGCTCTTTCTATGTTTTAGAGGTGTATGTTGGACAAGGTGTGTGCTATGTATGAGCTTGACTCTTGCCTTTTGACTTTGGTGTTTATGCAAGTTTCCCTTAGTACCATTGCCCTTACTTTTAATTGTATATGTCTTTTTATGCTTCCGCGACCAAGGACGTTTGACGATATGCTAAGAGGCTTGTTTGGGTCCCCTTCGGGTTCCCCATTCGTCGTATCACGTCTAGGCCCTAGGATTGGATCATGACAACTAGCCTTGAAAATTAACCTTCACTCTTTAAGATGGTAGAGTCTCGTGCTGATAACGTGTTATGAAAGTATAAAATAATACAAAAAATAAAGTAGGGAGAAGAGAGAAGATTTCTTATTGCTCTTGAATAATATTCATGTGTGTTCAGATGTATATTATAATGAAAAAAACCCTTGCGTTTATAGGGGAAAACTGGCTTGGTCTCCATGTATGCCACTGACTTGGTTTCCAAGTAGGATTCCTAACTCTTAAAGAAATCTACATAATAGACATTCACTACAAATAAAATATATTTATAACATAATAATAATAGTGCTAATAATACTAGTAATAGAACAACAAAAACAATAAAGGGTCCAAGGAAAGCTGTTAAATGTTTTTTTTTTTTAATTCAACATTTGTGTAATAAGTTTGGTTTTTGCCTGAGGCCTACTTAATCATATAACTTATTCTAGAAGTTGGATTTGATATTTAGGCGCTCCTTAGATTTAATTGTTTGGTCTATCTACGGTAACATTTCACATTTACTATCAAAATAAAATATAGCTATGAACACTACACTAATTATATTCATATGTAAGAAGTTCTTTGAACATCTTAAGGCCTCGGATTCAAATAAAGTTAAGAGCAGATTAGAAGACGAGACCCTCAATGATATGGTACCCTATTGCATGCTGGAACGTCTATAGATTACGTTATTAAAAGTAAATAGTAATGGAGTAATATATATATATTTCTCAATTGAATAAATGTCAAGTACAGAAGTGGAGATATAATAATAACTTTTACAGTAAGATTATATATCTAAATCTTATGGAGTTTGGCTAGAAGAAAAACAGTTGCTGAAGTGACGCCAGGAATAAAGATGTTATTAGGCATGACTTGTGGAATAATACTTTGCTTGATGAATAATGCAATGAATGGAACTCCAAACAAGTATAACAATACGTCTTTGGCTCCAGAGCCAGTGATTTTTGTATCAACAATGATTTTAAGTAGCATTTTGTGATACTCTTCCTTTGTTAGAAATTTTCCGCTGACATGTTCCTGAAAATTGAAGTATCTATTTCATGTTATGATATCTTTTAAGAATAATTAACTAATTTTAATTATCATATATTTATATTTAAAAAAAATTAATTTGCTCCCTGAGCTTATCATCAATTCCAATTTAACGTAGCGTATAAGTTTTCTTTCGCAAATTATAAGCACTAACTTGATCTCTTTGAAAATTGACTAAAATATTATAATATAAAAGATTAAGAGGAAAGATTTGAAAAAAAAAAAAGAAAAAGACTACAAGAAGGGGCATGGCAGAGCTTAATTTTAGGGGCACAAATTTCAAAATATACTAAATGGTGTAGGCCACAAGGACGGGCCAAAATCTTAACGGATCAAGCCTTGTCATATCCCAGGCCTTGTCATATCCCAGCCCACGTCACTCGAATAACAGACAACAAAAAGTCCTAAAAACAAAACGTCAACCTTCTTTTAGAAGTGCTAACGGAAAAAAAAAAAATTCAACCTTCATTTTGCCCCATTAAATGAAAACTTACTTTCAAAATAATAAGCTCAACAAGTTATAATTGATTAAAATGGTGAATATATGTACACACAAGTACCTTAAACAGCATAAATTTTCTAAAATGAATGTTAAATTATTAAAATATCTCCAATTAAAATATTCAATTTAATATATTTATAATATATTATTTTTATTTATTTATTTATATTTTCACATGTAAGTGTTATGACTTTTTTAAAGGGTTATGACTTTTCAAAAGAATTGTGAGATTTTTTAAAAAGTGGTGACATTTTTCAAGGAGTTGTTACATTTCCAATGAGTTATAATTGTAATATCCCAAAAATTAGAAAGACGGAGTAAGGAATAAATTGTAGAAAACTGAACTGGCGCAGGTTCTATGAACACTATTTATGGCTCGTAGATTACTTTATTGGTCGTAAACAATGGTTTGTAGATGACACCTGAAGTTGAAAAAAATTTTAAAAATTTTGAAAAAAAAACAAAAAAAAAAAAGGAAACGTAGACTGTAAATAAAATTATAGCCCGTGAAAATTGATTGAGAAGGACAACTAGAATGTTTTAAATTTTACATGTTGTAGATCGTTTTATACAATCCACGAGGTGGATTATAAAAGGGTGAATGAGTCGTAGTTAGGGCTCGTAGATCACCCCAATACCTAGAATAAATATATTAGAATTTGAGGAAAGTTCTACGAGGAGGGTTTACGAGTCGTACAAAGGACTGTGACTCATGGTCTTGGTTCATCATTTTGGTCTAATTTTAAGGGAAGTTGTACTTCATCTATGAGAATAGATTACAAATCGTAAAAGACAGGATGGACCGCAGACTTGATCCGTGGTTTGATATCTTTAGACTTGCTTTTGGGGAGGGTTCTACCGACATGATTCCATAGTCCATAGAAGGGACTATGGACCGTAGATAAGCCTCGTGGTCCCTGCTCGAGAGATTTTAGTTAAGAATATTTTGGACCTTTCCTAATCTCCTAACTGCTAAACTATATCGTATGGATCCTATAAATCTATGAGTAATCATTTTTATTAATGAAAACTCACTCAATTCCCATTCACTCTCATAAACTCCTAAATTCTCTCAAAGATCTTCTTCTCTGGGGTCCATTGAAGATCAAATTAGGATTCTTCTAACTTCCTCCATCAATTACTAGATTCTTTAAGGATTTGGTATATATATTTGTGTGTGTGAGTATCATTCATGTGCTCCTTTATTCATAAATTCTAAATAAATTCTCAACTTTTTTTTTATGAATTTTAAGTATAGAAAATTATAGATTTTATAATCTAGTATTGAATTACACAATTTATGATTTAATTTATTCCATGATTATTTACTCAACTACATATGAATTGATTTCAATTGCATGTTTAATATTTTCCCATCAAATTTTCTCAATATGATCCACGGTTCCTGAAAGCGATTATGGGTTCCTTCAATTATGAATTTCATTGATCTAATCCAACATGATTACACATGATTTTAAGTTGATTACATGTGAGTCTATGCATTTACCCTTTTATTACAAATTATGATCATTAACTTACAAGATTCTCAAGCAAACAACATGATAAGCATGAATCATGCTCTAAGATGCAATGCAAGATAAATATCAATGATTATGAGTTTACTCACCTAAGCATGGATTCATAATGATGAAAGGACTACACTCACATTATATGAATCACTATAAAGTATGCTATTCTATGATCAAGTTTATGCAAATAGATTGGTAATTGTTTAATTTCCCTTCCACATGTTAAGCTTTATAATTTATGTCAAGTATGAATTTTGATTATGATAAGTATTTCGCAAAATTTTTATGTAGCACTGGTGGACTTCGAAGTAGGAGCTCGACCTAATAGTAGCAATTTTTAGTTGCATAACTACGTACAATTGTAGGATTTTGTCTATTTAGACATGCTAGTGTATCCATATATAGTCTATGTTCATCATACTCAAGCGAAGTAGAGGCTGCCTTGGCGAGTAGCTCCCTTTTTTTTTTGGTGTATGGCAAAACACTGTGACTCTATGTAATAACTCGCATGATCTTATTGTCGGTTATGGTTGCTATCTCACACATGTATTAATTGTTCATGACTCTTGTACTTTTACGATTTTCATTATGGTTTTTATCATGCATTGGTCATATCTATGCTTTACTCATATTTTAAATGAATGTTCGATCGTGATTTTTATTTGGGTCAATTACATGCGATGATTTATAACATGTTGCATTGTACACATATTCAGTACATTCAAAGTACTAACATATATTTTCTTTTATCTATGTTATATTATAATGTAGGAGTTCTCGATCATGCTCCTACATCTCGTGGCTAATACCAGATTCTTTTTAAAGTTTTGAAGTTGGTGAGTCCTCATGACCCAAGAACGTCTTATGATTTCACTTTTGTATTAGTTACTCTTTCCTTCTAATTCATTTTAGACACCAAGTTAGCTAAGGTGTATCCTTGCAATTCATCTACGATTTAGAGGCTTTTCGGACATTATGTAAAAAAATCTATATCATCTTTTTATCTTACTATCCTATGTCAAGAATTTTAGACTTTGAATTATTACTTCTGCATTCTTATGTTATCTTTTCTTACCTTTTATGTGTTTGATATGCTAAGAGATTTGATTAGAATGTTCTCAAAGTTCCTGATTATAGTGTAACGTCTAGAGCCTAGCATGGACCTGATAGCTCCTCTTAATGTTGGTACAAAGGCAACAGAGTAAGAAATTCTACAAGGATGATCCTAACCGAGCTCTATAGATCCAAGATGGATGAGGATCTATCTGATCTCGTTGATGAGGTTTCCAAGATTGTGACTGTTATGGGTGTGTTGTCAGAGAAGAAGGAAGAATTCAATCAACAGGATTTGAACCTTCAATAAAGAAGATAAATTGAACTATTGAAGGTTATGACATAAGTGAGTTGTACCATTGCAGTAAAGCTAATGTGAATAGTGTTGCCTATGTTGAGGATGAGAAGAAAGAGTTGGTTAGGATTATGCATAGATTAGTCCATTTGGGTTTCAGTTGGTTGACTCCAATAAGTATAGTTTCATTATTCATAATGCTACGACATCATCTCTTGTGGCGAAAGTGAATGCCAAACAAGATACAAATATGGCCTTAGTTGAGTTGAAGAAGTCAGTTGCCAAAGAGAATATTGAGGTTTTCTCCTAAGAGGGAGATGGAGTACTTTGTTACCAAGGTCGTCTAAGTGCTTCTAATTTTTATTCTCTCTAAGGGAGATTATTTTGTTTGAATCCCACAGTTCTTGATATTTGATCCACATCCAAAATCCACCAAAATGCATAAGTATTTGAGGAAAATGTATTAATTGAATGGTATCAATAAAGATATAGCATGAAAGTTGAGCATCAAATGCGAGACGATGAAATTTTCACTTGGAAGTGAAAGGATGTGATATGGACATTATAATAGGATTTCCTCGTACCTATAGGTAAAATGATTCAATTTGAGTTATGGTGGACCGAGTGAGAGAATCAACTTATTTTTTTTCTTATTAAGGCTTCTTACTCTGCTAAAGATTATGCAAGAATGTATATCAGAGAATTGGTGAAGCTCCATGACATTCCTTTATCTATTATATTGGATTGTGATACTCAATTCACTTAACCTTTTTGGAAATCTTTCCAAAAGGGTCTTGGTACAAATGTTAAGTACCACTTTCATTCTCAAATCAATGACAAGTCAAGTGAACAATTCAAACCTTGGAGGAGATGTTGAGGGCATGTATACTTGAGTTTAAGAAAAATTAAGATAATTGCCTACTGTTGATTGAATTTTATTATTATAATAGTTATCATTCTCGCAGTCAAATGACTTCTTTTGATGTTTTGTATGCAAGGTGATGTAGATCTCCTATTGGATGGTCTGAAAAAGGTTAAGTGGTTTTAATATGACCCAAATTGATGTTTGAGACTACGAAAAAAGTAAGAATTATTTGGGAAAGTCTAAGGACTGCTCAAAATAGATAAAGGTCTTATTCAGATATAAGGAGAAGGGAGTTTGAATTAGATATTGATGATTGAGTCTACTTGAAAGTCTCATTTATGAAGAATGTCATGTGTTTTGGAAAAAAAAAACTTAGTCCCTAATATGTGGACCCATATTAGATCTTGAGGTGTATTGGTAAAGTAGTGTATGAGTTAGATTTATCTTCAGAGTTGACATTGGTGCATTTGGTGTTTCATCTGTCTTTATTGAGAAAGTATGTTCGTGATCCTAGCTCTATTGTACTTTTGAAGAGTGTGAAGGTTAAAGAGTTTGACTTATGAAGAGGTTCCGATTGAAATTTTAGATTGACAAGTCAGAAAATTGAGAAATAAAGAAGTGACATCTATCAAAGTGTTACAAAGGAACCAAGAAGTTGAAGATACTGCTTGGGAGGCCTAAACGGACTTGATGAAGTGTTATCCTTATCTCTTTCCTTTCGTTTCAGCCCAAGGTACTTAGTCTTCATGATCTATTGCTACAATTTCTCTATTTCAAATTTTTAAATCATTTCATATGAATGCATGTTCATGAAAATGATTTTTTAAGTCATATTTTATATAAATTCTAAAATTCTCATGATTTTAGCATTTAAAGTGCAATATTACATTCATGTTGGGCTGTTAGATATTCCTTATACTCTATTCATGCTAGCTTATGTCTCATTCAAGGATTAATGTTCTAAAGAGGGAGATATTATAATACCCTAGAAATTAAAAAGTTAAAGTAAGAAAGAAGTTGTAGAAAATAAAACTGGCGCAAATTTTATGAGTATTATTTATGTCTTGTAGATTGCTTTATGGATCGGGAATAATAATTCATAAGTGGCACCTGGAGTTGGAAAAAATTTTGAAAATTTTGAGAAAACCACAATAAGGAAATACAAGTCATAAATGAAATTGCAGTCCATGAAAAGTGGTCATGAAAGAGGTTCAAAATTCTTTTAAATTTTATAAGGTGATCGTTGTTGGGGCTCGTAGAATATCCAACTCTTAGATAAAATTAGAATTTCATGATACTTTTACGAAGAGAGTTTTATGAGTTGTTCAAAGTACTACGGTTCATGATTTTGGTTTTTCATTTTGGTCTAGCTTTAAAGGTTGTCGTACTTCATCCACGAGGGCAGATTATGGATTGTAAAAAATAGGACAGGCCATAGAGTTAGTCCATGGTTTGAGATTCTAAGACTTAATTTTGGGAAGGTTTTTATAGATAGGATTCCACATTCCATAGAAAAGATTAGAACAACATATGGACCTTGTAGTCTCTATCTAATAGATTTTAATTAAGGATATTTTGGATCTCTACTACTCTCCTAACTCCTAAACTACATCATTTGGACCCCATAATTCTACCAAAAGTCATTTTTATTCATGAAAAGTCACCTAATTCTCATTCACACTCATAAAGTCCCAAAAAATCCTCTTAAAGTTCTTCTTTATCAAGGTCCATTGAATGTCAAGCTAGGGTTCTTCCAACTTCCTCCATCAATTCTCAGATTCTTCAAGGATTTTGATCTAGGTATGTAGGTGTTCATCCATGGACTCTTTTTATCTATGAAATCCACATAAATTCCCAACTAATCTATGAATTTTAAGTATGAAAAATTATGAATTTTAAGTATGAAAAATTATGAATTTTAAGTATGAAAAATTATGAATTTTATGATCTAGCATTGAATTGCACAACTTATGATTTATTCCATGATTATTGACTCAACTATATATGAATTGATTTCAATTGCATATGTCATGATTTTTCCATCAAATTCTTTTCAATATGATCTGGAATTCTTGAAATTGATTATGGATTTCTTTCAATTGTGATTTCAATTGACCTACATGATTTATTTCAATTACATAATTTTAAGCTGATTATATGTGATTTCATACACTTGCTCTAAATATTTTATAAATTATGATCATGAACTTACAAGATTCTCAAGTAAGCTACATAATATGTACGAATCAAGTTTTATGATAATAAGCAAGACAAGTATAAATGATTGTAGGTTTATTCGTTTAAGCATGGATTCGTAATGTGAAAGGACTATATCCACATCACGTGAATCATTATGAAAATGAAGCTACTCTATAATTAAGTTTATGAATATTGATTGTTAGTTGTTGCATTTTCTTTCATCTGTAAATCTTTATGATTTATGATAAGTATAATTTATAGTTATGACAAATATTTTGTGGGATTTTGACTTAACACCGAATGGACTTTGAGGTGAAGACTCGATCTTAGGGGTTCATAGTAGCAATTTCTAGTTCCTAAAATAAGGGATTTTGTGATTTCTCAAAGCGACTTTTTAGTGTTTTGATATTTTTTTGTATTAATCTTGCAGAAAAGTTGGGTTGGCATGATTTTGAAAAAAAAATTACAAATTTTACTGAAGCATAGGCTATACAAGCCCACCTACGAGTCGTAGGTTGTGTCATTGCAGGAATCAGAGACCAAAAATCAGAAATCTATCAAGTGAAGGTCACTCCTACAAGTCCAGCCTACGAGTCGTAAGACAGTCTACGACTCGTACAAGTGGATTCGTAACAAGAATCAGAGAGCCAAAATGTTGGACCAAAAAACTGAAGACCAAGACAATGAGAACAACATACGAGTCGTAGCCCAAGCAATAACTCGTACCTATGGGTCGTACCAGTTCAGTCCAAGATGGCAAGATCCTGATACGAGACCCCTACTACAACTCGTAGCTTTTCCTACGAGTCATAACTATGAAACTTTTCAGTTGCTAGCTATCTTTTCTATACAAATTTAAGGGTTATTTTATTCACACTATATATAGATTAAGTTAGGTTATTTTGAGAGGGCGACCAGAGACACTACTCCAAAATATTTTTTAAGCTTTTCTTAGGTTTTAGAGTAGTTTATTTGTTCTTTCATGATAAACTCATTTTGGAAAATTGTAAATCTTGTTTTGCATGCATGTTGATCAATCAAGTTTGTGGGTTTGCAACTTGTGGTGCCTATTTCCTTCGTTATTATCGGTGAAACTCTCAACTATGTCTCTTATTTGCATTTTTGTGTGTTTTACTTTAGCTATGAGTAGCTAAGCACCCACAACTTGGGGTTGTAAGAACCATGGGTAGTTGACTTGAAATGACCTAGGTTTTGTGCATGTTTATGATTAGGGTTTTGCATGTATTATTTATTTTCCTTCATGATTAATGTTGTTTGGTGGTGGCCAACACCAAACCCTGCCTACTATCACGATCCCGGCCAAGATAGTGACGAATAGGAAAAGGGAAGTAGATGACAGGATTTGGTTGATGTGTTCCTGTCTAATCAACCAAACCTGACCAAGGGGAGGTTGACTTAGACAATAGGTAACGGTTAATTGGCACGCATGGTAGTCGGCCAAGCGCCATGGTGAAATTCGACCTTCAACTTCACAAGAGGGCTGGAAGAACCTAAGTTATCGTCCTGCATGCGATTCACTAATCATAATTATATTATCTAGTGTAATTAAGTCAGTGAATCATGGAGAACACAATTCCCAAGTTGTTCCCAAAATTGAGCATTTTTCCGTATTCTAGTTAGCATTTATTTTATGTTATTTTTGAATCACAAACCCCCCCCCCCTCTTTTTAGAGATTTTAGTTATAGATACTAGAAATGATTAGTAGTGAAATCCTATAGTCAAGCCTTGTATTCCCTGTAGATTCGACCCTAACCTTGGTTAGGTTAATTACTGATAGCGACCAATTTCATATTGGAGCGTGACCATCATCATAAAATTATGGCGCCATTGCTGGGGAGTACGGCTAGGTTTGATTTGATTTCACTAGTAGTTAATTCTAGTGTTGATTTCTTGAATCTTGTGTATTTTACTTTTGTCTTTTGTTTTTGTGTTTAAATTTACTTGCAAGGTGTGCCAGGTTGTATGCCCAACACAAGGAATCAAGGTGACCTTTAGCTCCGATAAATTTGGAGATCTATAGACTTTTTAGAAGAATGGCTCAAATGAACAAAGATGTTATGGTTGAGGAGATAAATCTGAATGATGAGGATATAAAAGGAGAGAAGAATCCACCAAGGGATAATAGACCACAGCTTGGGGACACCAGTGGGAATACTTATGGTTGGAACCAATACCGATTGAACCCTATGGCGATGGATGTGACTGGCTTTATAGTACTGCCCTCTCTACTGGCAGATGCTAAGTTCACAGTCTCAAGTGGATTGCTCCAGATGCTCTAAAATCGCGGCATATTCACAAGGCTACCGTCAGAGGATCCCCACCGTCGTCTCGAAAATGTTGTCTTTGTGTGCAAAAATGTCATCGGGACACAAAATATTTCTATTAACATTGTTGGATTGAGGGTGTTTCCATTTTCATTGACTGGCAATGCAACCATATGGTTGTCTGAGCTTCCTACGGATACCATCACGAGTTGGGCTGAGCTACATAGGGTGCTCCTCGAAAGATATTTCCCAAAGTCAAAGAAACTGAAGCTTAAGGACCAAATTAACAACTTCGAGCAATTGCCTGGAGACTCTCTTAGCACTACATGGGAGAGATTCACCAAATGCTTGAGAATGGTCCCCGATCATATGATTATTGATGATGCTTTGGTCGAGATCTTTTATAGAGCACTTGATGATAATAGCAAAGCATGTGCCAAAACAATCATGGGCGGTGTTTTTCTTCATCAACCGTTTGAACTTATCGCCGAGAGAATGGAACAAGTGGTAAAGACCAACCGAGCATGGCCCAAAGTGAGAGGGGTACAACAAAGAGCTCTTGTGCAGTTACCACAAATAATGGGCAAGCAAAGGTGAATGAAGAGATCATGGAACAACTTGTGCAACTCCGTACGAGCATGGACTTGGTTTTAAAACAAAATCAAGCAAGTGTGCAAGCGGTAAGCCATCAACTAAGACTCCGATTTGTGATGATCAATTCTTTGATGAGGATGCATACTTTGTCAGCAACCAAGCGGTGGATTTCCGGAACAACCCCCAAGGATCCACCTCGGATTATTGGAGACAAGGTTCCGGGAATCAAGGTCGGAACTTCAATCGAGAAGGGGCATATAGAGATAATATGGGTAGATACAATGAAAGAGAGAGAGTGTTAGATGCAAAATGGGGTAGAAGAGAAGGCTATAGAAATGGTCACTATGTACCACCACATAACCATGATGCCAAATCAAGTAGTTTAAGGATTGAAGAAATGTTCGATAAATTGTTGAAGAGAGTGAATCACCATGACGAGACTTTGAAGGGGATGAAGATCGATATATCAAGCATAAATTAGAAAATAGAACAAGCAACTTGAACAACAATTCGGACAAATGTCTTCACTTTTGAACCAACGCCAGAAGGACACCTTACGAAGCAACATGATTCAAAACCCTAAGAATGAAGGGCATTGCATGGCCGTGATAACTCGAAGTGGGGAAAGCACCGTGGATCCTCCTATGCCAATTGTTGATGATAAAGTTGAGAAAAGCACCATTGATAGCAAGGTAATGAGTGAGGAGGAAACTCCAAGGAGCAGGGGAGTGGAGGACCAAGAGGTGGGAGAGCAAGAGAAAGCCAAATTAATCCCAAAACCACCTCCTCCTTTTCCACAAAGGCTCAAGAAGAAGGAAGAAGATGGTAAGTTCAAGCAATTCTTGTCGATATTAAAACAACTATCCATCAACATCCCTCTCTTGGAATCCTTGGAGAAAATGCCTGGATACGCCAAATATAGGAAGGATTTGGTAACAAAGAAATGCACTTTGAGCCAAGAGTTCTCACAAGATCTCTAACGATGTAGTGCAATCATGACCAAATACCTAGTGCAAAAGCATGAGGATCCCTGCGCATTCACCATCCCTTGCACTACTAGTGACATTGAATTCTCAAGAGCATTGTGTGATTTGGGGGCTAGCCTCAATCTAATGCCTCTTGCCATTCTCAAAAAGCTTGGTCTTGGCACCCCTACCCCCACGTGAATGAGGTTCCTCATGGCCGATCGAACCGTAAAGAAACCTGAGGGAATCCTGCTAGATCTGCTTGTTAAAGTTGATAAATTCATTTTTCTGGCAGATTTCGTGATCCTTGACTGCGAGGTTGACTTTGAGGTGCCCATTATTTTAGGGAGACCTTTTCTGGACACTGGGAGGGCACTAATGGATATCAATTCGGGTCAACTTCGGTTTAGGGTGAATGATGTTGAGGTTGTGTTCGATATTCGCCAATCCATGAAACATTCGGATGAGTTCAAAAGCAAGGTGTGGGCTCTCGATGATTGTTGATGAAGGAAGATGACAAAGTCGAGCCACGACATTAAATAAGATGCTACTTGGGAGGCAACCCAAGCATTTTGCAAATTATTTGTTTGTCTGAGACTTACAGTAATAGTAATGGTTTGTAATAAACTAAGAGACAACGACGCAACTACGATATGTTTGAGGATTACTGTGCTTTGAGACTTGGTGCGCAGGTAAAAATTAGAAGAATTGAAGATCTGGAAAAATTGGACTTGGAGCAGCTCCTATGAGCAGGCCTACAAGACGTAGTCTGCACCACGACTCGTAATCATGATTCATATAAGGAATCAGTGAGCATCTGAAGTTGAAACATATGCTACGAGCCAACCTTACTATTCATAGAATCCTTTACGAGTTGTAAGAGGAGTTCGTAGTGCCCAGGTATGATTTCTGAATTTTTGCTAAGTGTTGGGTCAGGTACGAGACCGGGACGTATAACTGGTAGTCGGGGTCTCGTAGCCCCGATCTGAGGCATTTTAAAACCTGAATCGATTTATTTTAAAAGGGGGTCAAAATAATCTTTGACCCCAATTCCCCCATTTTCTAATCCTAAACACAATGGAAAACTATTTCCCAACCCGTAAATCCATCTTCGACCAAAAATCCCAGCTGCCCACGTCATTTTCTGGCGAAGATTCCGGCAAAGGGTACCAAATCCTAGGTTTTTGACTCGAAAATCATCTCTCCTTCTTTCGGTTCACTTTTCAACTCAATTGGTAACCTTTTTTATTTCATTTTTAGATTATTATTGATAAGCTTGTACCCTACATGAGTATAGGTTTAGTTTAATCATGCTTGAATATGTCATACATTGCTTTGTTGAGCTAAGCTTGTAATCT
>JAOTQR010094750.1:0-31189 GCA_025774065.1 Solanum ossicruentum | reverse complement strand
TGGGCTTAAGTTTAAAGATCCCAAAATTAAAATATAGGAGCCCAAAATAAATTGGGCTCTTCCTCCATGTAGGAGGGACAATGGCCAACAAACAAGATCTTGAGGGACATGCTCTGAGACAAATATGAAACAACAGTGACAAACCTTTTGGTGGGCCTAACAATGATATGTGGGGCGATTTTCGACAAATACTACCAGTTATTCCCAAGTGAATTAGAGCTGACATTGTTGATGCATCACTGAACTCCTCTTACCTTTGGCCCTTCTTCTCGATTTATGAATTGAAGGAAAATATGACCTTAGTAGTGGAAAAGCAACAAGTATTGATGCTGAAAAAATATCTACATTCTTTAAATGGTTGTTGCAGGTTGGAGGTGGTTTAGTATATTCTGAAAGAAAAAGGAGTTGATTGGTCTACCACAATAGTTATGCTCTATACCATCATATCATCCTATTGAATCGATTGTCAAGGCAGTATAGCCATCGCTATTGCAAAAGTATAACGACCCAACATATTTTAAAGGAAGAGCCATACTAACACCAAAAAATAAAATGGTTCATGAGCTAAATGACACAATTATGAAAATGATATCGGGAGAAGAAAGAACATATTTTAGCTCGGACAATGTGTGCAAGGCAAGTGTGAACACTAACGAGGAAGATATATTGTACCCTACTGAATTCTTGAACAACTTACGGTTTCGAGGGATCCCTAACCATGACATACACTTAAAAGTAGGATCAAGTTATGCTTCTCAGAAATATAAATCAGACTGAAGATCTCTGCAATGGTACAAGATTACTTATCACACATCTGGGTATTTGGTCTGTTACTGCAAACATCATTTCGGGTAAGAATGTTGGATCAAGGGTCACAATATCAAGAATTATTATGTCACCAAATGAATCAAAGTGGCCATTCAAGCTGAACAGGAGGCAAGTTCCATTAGCACCGTGTTATGCCATGACAATTGATAAAAGCCAAGGACAGACTCTTCATCGAGTCGGATTATATTTGCCAAAGTAAGTATTCACACGTGGATAACTATATTGTTAAAATTAGGTCTTAGGACTAACTCACACCCCAAAAGCTAGCTCAAAGGGAGGAGGATTGCCTAAACCTTATAAGGAGTCCACCCATCCTATTAAGGACCAATGCGGGACTTTTGTGTCTCAATATGTATGTATCAGTTTAGTGACAACAAGAGAAGGATTAACCGTTGTCAATGCTGATGAAGACACAGAAGGCCCAACATTCATTAAGAACATTGTTTATAAAGAAGTCTTCCAGATTATATATCCCAGAGTCGTCGAAAGACAAGAGGTATGCATTACACATTTGAAGTTTTGACCAGCTACTAATAAATAACCTTACAAATGACAAATTCATAATTAACATTTCACAATGTTGTATATTCAGATAATTTAACATACGACTGAGGAGTGATGATGGAGATCAAGGGTGACATTGACTGCACCACGACAGGTTGTACTTGATTTGTTGATTGCCATTTTTTTAATTCATATCGTCATTACTGCAACCAATACTTAGGTGTTACCTCTTGAAAACACATAACTCAAATGTGTTACCCTATAATTTGATGTATCTTTGGCCATTGATAGAACAAACAATGAATAACGATTAATTTGGTCGTTGTTGGACAAATCATGTAACATTGAAAACTTACAGAACACAATGCTCTCAAGCCTATTGTTATCTAAGTAGTCATATACAAGAAATTACTGGTCTGCTTCAGTACAACATCCAAAAAGCTTAACCAGATTGGGGTGTTGCAAACAGGATCTCGGGCTAATCTCATTCAAGAATTCACGGTTCCCTTGCTTTGACTGAGAAAAGAGCTGCTTCATTGCATCTAATGTACCATCAAGTAATTGACCCTACACTAGATCAATTGTCAGATTCCACAGGTTAAGAAGATAGAAGCAGTGCGCAACAGCTAAAGGTAGATCAATTTTGAGCCATATGTGTATTCCTATGCTGAGATGCAGAAGGATTGTGTAAAAGGAATTGCAATTTGTACATATTTATGGAAACAACAGAAGTCTTGTAGGATGAGGTACAGCATGACCTAAGGAAAATTAGAGTTACAGTACATATCAATAAATTTTTACACCACAAATATTCTTACTACTTCTGATGCATGTTTTCGGGAGTCGAACTAATCTCGTTGATTTCAAATTGTAATGCATACACATAAACCGCCATATGGAAATTGTTCTAAAAGATTCGCATAAAAATTGGCCTGCAGGTACAGTCAAAATAGACATGGCAATGAAACTAATGATCGGGGAACATTACGATCATACCAACCACACCAAAATAGTGAAGGTGTTTCCAACTTGAAGAGAAGAGTTGCGACAACAAACCTTGAAAGGAGGACAAAGCTCTTCATAGATGACGGCAAAGATAGGAGCAGGTACACCAAAACAGAGACACAAATTGACATTTACATTGGCGAATTAGGGCGGCCGCTCAACATTTGGAGATTACTAATAAACTATTATAAAAACTTACCATGCTGTAAATGCTCTGTAGGCTATTGTAGGTTCTTCTGGTCAGTACAAAAGGCAAATATCAACAACAAATGAGCAACTTTGGTGATCTGAATATCGTGGAACTGCAGCAAAGGCACTCAGAACTCAGGCTTACAAAAAAAAGTAGAGTTACGTTTTCATCGGTGTTCAATAGTTAGCAACCTACTAAGGATTAGAGTTTAGTAACAATCATTGTAACTTGTAAGTGACATTGCATTCTTGACTAATATGTGTAGGAAGCAAGTTTGGATTCGTGCCAATTGTGAGTGATCTTGTGGGGTGAGAAGTAAGGGTCAGTTGAGTGTTGTACATTTGTAACCTTGACATTGATTAGTTCAAATAGTGAAGTTGTTCAAATCCTATGAGTATAGGTAGTAATTGTTTCTCTCTTGAGCAAGGAGTTTTTCCACTCTACATCCTGTGTCCTTTTTACTGTTCTACCTATCATTGTTCTTCTGCTGTACTACAACAACCTACTCCTACTATGTCTTAGGGGGTAAAAATCTTTTCACGCTCCAGCAAAATAGTTCAAATGATTAATAAGTACAAACACTCGACAAATATTCGTAATGAGATTTCATTACGACAATAACTACTACCGCATTTACTAGGACGGCATGCCACATTGCAAACAATATTGAAAAGATTAATGCATTACAGAAAAATCAGAGGTGACTATATTTGGTGAATTATTTTTAGCCAAATTGAGGAAGTTATTAAAGTAAGTAATGTGAGAAATGATGCGCGCACACACCTCCTGGTGCCTCCTCATATATTTGACCCTTTTTCCATAGACATCAAATTGAATTTCACGCCTACTACATCAACGAGAAAAACACCCATCACCATCGCTGCGCCTCCTTATGACTTATACCCTTTTTCGATCAACAACAATTGAGTTCCAAACCAACTACATCAATGAGGAAAACATCCTGTTCGCCCCTCGTCCCTGTTTTTCCTCCTCGAAAATTTCATGCCCACCTAAAAGAAGACTTACAGAGAAAATATTCTTCATTATGGATGCGGAGTTGTTTGCCCCAAAGAAGGAGTTGTGCATCCTCATAGATTGTACCCAATTCAGTGGTACGACAGTTACAACAATGATTTAACAAACACTTACAGGCAACATATTCTTCATCATGGTATCCTAAATTTTTGAACATCATTTCCCATGAAATTGCACTTTCTTTTTTTTGGTATTGCTCACAGAAATACTCCTTTTAGTTTCGCAGTGAGATGCCTGGGTTAGACAACTGTGTCTACTCTATGAAATATGACTGCATCGGCAAAATTGCCAACTTAAGTTATCATGATTTCATAAGCAACAGTAAATTTAACTTACGTTTGTTGAGCTGTCATATATTAGTTGAATAAGAATGCAAATTGTATGTTGCATAGACACCTAAGCTATTTCTATTGTGATTTAGCTGTCAAAATTGGTATGCTATATTCATTTGCATATCATCGTGAAATGGTTGTAAGTGTGCATTTCGGTGAAAAACTTGTGCTTCCGAATTTTCAAAAACAAAATCACAAACAACTAAGCTAATTGGGTTACTTCAACCCGTGCAAAGCACGGGCATTTTCCTAGTCATACTATAAGTAAGAATAGGAAGTACCCATAAAAAAATAAATCTTGAAAAATTTAAAGATTGAGTTTGGAGGATTTTGGACTCTATGGATGGAAGGATTCATGAATGAAAAAACCCACAAACCCTAGAGAAAAATAGAGAAGAATGTTGAAGAAAATCTTGAATTGGATGAAAATCTTGGATGAAATTGGAGCTAGTTTTCCAATGGAGGATTTAGGTCTTCGTCCTTGAGATAAAAATTTGAAATGAATGAAGAGGAAGGTTATTATGAAATGAAAATAGGCTTAGGAGGGTGCATTATGTTAAAAGGGTTGAAAACCCCATCTGGGAAAAGTAAAAATAATGACAATTTAATGAGTCCCAATGGTAAAATCAGCGGTCTAGGGGTCCCGTCGCTAAACCATTCACTAAATGGGACCTTTGGACCTCCCAATTTGAAATTTTCTTGAAGTTTCTCAGAGAAAGTAGCGGAATGCATTCAGCGGACTAATTTACCATCCCCGAATTTCATAGCCCAAACAACTTTTTACCCCAAACTCCAAATAAGGTGAAATTGGATGCATTGGATGATAATTCAAAGACCTTTAATTTTATAGGTAGTGGGTTGCTAATTCATTATGTGCAAAGAGATATAGCTATTTGAAGTTGTCCCTTATATGAACTTATATCGAAATTTGGCAGATTGAAATTCTTTGGGCTTAGTTTGATGTAAGATGTCTTATGATCCAACACCATATGTAATACACTTTAAATACCTAATAATTGATTCCATCACATTATAGGTCATTAAGTTTATTTTATACGTATGCGAGGAATGACTCAAGTCATAGCTTAAAATCTAGGGCATTACAATTTGCCTCTAAGTTGTGTCCAGAACCTTCTCTAGCTGCAAAACAAGAAAATCCCATCATATCAAAGCAAATATAATGAACAATGGACACTTTTTTGATCAATTAAACAACTGAATGAGTCGAATTTTCACAACTCATCAATACCCCCCCACATGAACTATTGTTTTTCCTCAAACAAATCCAATATCAATCATTTCAAGTATCAACTATACAAGATGTTCTCACTTAGAATCAACATGCTAGGACATTAAGTGATTTCTAATCATGCAAAGCATTAATCATACACTCGAAGCCTCAAGTAATGACTAGCATTTATCACTTTGCGCACTCTCTCACAAAAGTGTACCTCAATGGCTAATTTTGTTTAACAAAGGTGCTAGATCACCCTAATTCCAGTGATGATTCCATGATCTCACAAATTTGATGACAAAATAAGCATAGGATTCACAATCAACACTCACACCTCTAAATGAAGAAAAACATGCCTAACTTCCATTCATGTACTTGCCCTGTATTTCCAATCAACATGTCAATTAATTCAGGAATGATCAAAAAAGACTTTTGGCTAGTAAACGGGCTAAGTGCAAAGAATAGGTCAAGAATATGGGATAGTGACTCAACCTTCTTGGTGCATGACTTAATACTACACTTTTCTTTCCCCGATTCAATGAATCAACTTTTGTTCGTTTGTACCAATACCTTCAACCCTTTTAAATCACTTTCAATCACCTCTCTTTTATTTACAAAAACAACTATGCCTCACATATGTGTAAGAAAACAAATATATTTTTTCCTTTTCTTATTTTTCTATGAAGAAGAGAACTGTTCAAGACTTTTCTAGACCAATCCACCATTTCTAGGAACACTTTTTATCCACCTTAAACCCGCTTCTCTTTGTTGTTGAGCTGCCACACCCACAACATAGGCTTTTGAACAAAAGTTGGACCTTTATACCAAGCCAAAGCACCAAGAAGGAAATAGGTAGGGAAACAAGAATGTTGTCTTCCACAAACAAAGCACAAATTTTTTGTTTCATGTTCCATAAGAAGAACAAGTTAGGCTTAAATGGTGCCAAGCTAGATTCAAGATTTCATGAGGACAAAACAGCAAAAATATTTTCATAAGGTCTACAAATTTTTGTTTCACACTTAAAGAAAATACCTAAGATCATTTCTTCCATAAACCAATATCAATTAATTGGACCACCAGGAAAGTTCCAAGTTTCATCAAGCATGTTTTTCAAGTAAACTTCACCACAGATAGCTTGCTAGCACAATTATCAATATTATTCAACTAGTTGTGTTTGCTCAAGTGTAATGATCATGACAAGACTACATATAGGCAAAAAACCAGTCATAACAAGATGCTACGAGTCCAGGCATGAGTCAGGAACTCATAGTACCTCATTAGCTTGACCTTAGCATATTGTTCATCACCGACATAATTTGAGACATCAATATTGATTTTGATCAACACTTAAAAGAACAAAAGAACCTTAAAACCATTTTGCCTATATTTTTTAACTAACAAGGCCAATAGATAAATAGTTACTCAGACATCACCATGAATGACCATCAATTACCATATTCAATCGATGATTTACCCTTAAGGATGTCATCACTCAATTCATCATAAGGCATTGCTAATAAACATAGCCAACAACAATACTATCCAAACAAATAGAAGTAGACAATTAAACTAACAAAAGGAAATAAAGAATGAACTAGAACAACTCAATATGTACAGACCAACAATCCTAAAAGTAAACAAATATATACAACAAAATGGGTTATGTACTGATGTGCTATCAAAATACAACTTTTTATGCTTAAAACATGGAATTTTGTGTTTTTCAATGTGATGTTAGTGGGTTTTATGTGTTTTGTGTTTAATTTGAAAGATTCCATGATTAGCCTTGATTTTGGAAAGAAAATGCAGAAGTTGCTATTTTGGTGATATATACGACCCTTTATGGGCCGTGAAGAAGGTTTCATGGACAGTTCTAGTGAGGGGATGATTTTGTGAAATTTTTTCTATGAACATGCAGATAGGTCGTGAACAAGTCGTAGATCATGTGTCATGCCCTGAGGATCAAAGAAAGAGGACCTTTTGAATATTCATCAAAAAAACACCGTATGGGTCGTAGAACAATTTACGAGCCTTAGAAGGATGTCGTAGATCACAAGTTAAGTTTTGCAGCAACTATGTACGAGAGCCTAATTACAGGCCATGAACCATAATATGACTCGTAAAGTTGTTCGTGAGACGTGCCAACCCAGTTATTCTAGTTTATTTAGGACTTGCATTTTAAATATTATAAATAAGTTTTTAGGTTATCTTTCTTACAAATTTAGAGAAAGTTCGACTAGTTTGAGAAAAGAAGTGAGATTGAGTAGTAAAAACATTGGAGAGTTTTGAGAAACACTTATACTTTGATTTGATCTTCTAATCATGTGAGTCTCATTAAAGCTTAGATTTACTTGTGCTTAATTCAATTGTGTAAGTGCTTTATTATGTTATTCCAATTCATAAGTCTTGCATATACACAAGTCATGAGTAGCTAAATCTACAACTAGGGATTTGGGAACTATGAAGAACTAATAATGTAAAACCAGATAAATCATAAATCTTGGAAAGTGTGCATGCATTTATTAATTAACTCCCTTTGTTTTGAATGTTTTCTAGTGATGGCCAACATTAGAACTCGCCTAGTGTTACTGACTAGACCAAGCTAGTAATGAATACGAAAAAAGATCAATTAACAAGATTCAGTTGATGTGCTCTCATCTAATCAACCGAACTAGACCAAGCGGAGGTTGTACTAGGACTAATAAGTAAGGATTAGTGATGTCACACTGTGGAGATGGGCCAAGTCATATAGTGCAATTTACTCTTGCAAGGACTAAAGGATTTGGTGAACTTAACTTACCATCCTGCATGCTACACAGTAGGAAAGAATTATGTTATCCGGTTATACTAAGTTAGGGAATCATGCGGAGCACAATACCCTAGTTTATCTCCATATTCGTTAAACTTTTGTGCTAGTTAGCTTTAATTTTCTACTTCTTACTACAAACCTTCTCCCCCTCCTTTGGGGATTTAAGTAGGTTAATCACTCAAATTGCAATAATTAAATTCTTCTACGTCTATATATTCACCATGGTTTAGATCCGAACCTTAGTTAGGTTCTACTTCTTGACTACGACCACTTTATCCTCAAAAAAGAGGTGCAACTTGAGCGATATCAAGATGTTGGCACCGTTGTCAGAGAATACGACTATGCTTTGTTAATTTAAGTGATTTGGATATTAATCCTTCTTTTCCACATTTTACATTTTTTTTGTTTCTGTTTCTTTTCAGGGTATAAGTGTAGTATATGCCCAACACGAAGTTGAGGTAGACCCTTGACTCTATTTTCCCTAGAGATCCAGAGAATATTGAGAAGAACGACCCAAGATAGTGCTAACAATGCGACTAATATAGCTCTGAACAAAAATGAGAATGAGAATGCTGACCATAGGAACCCACCTCATCTTGAGGATATTGCTCCATAGCCACAAGATTCCAATTCTAACACTTATTTGTGGAATCAATACAGACTGAATCCTATGGATATGGAGGTGACTGGAGCTATTGTTTTTCCACTACTACCAGCCAACACAAAGTTTGTGGTTTCGAGTGGGTTGCTTAAGATGCTGCAAAATTGTTGCTTATTTGAAGGCTTACCATCAGATAATCCTTATAGCCATTTACATAAAATGTTGCATTCATCTATGTGTGTGATGGGAACACATAATTTATCTATGGATGCTGTGAGACTTCTTTTCTTCCCATTGTCTCTTACAGAAAATATAACACTATGGCTATTGAGCTCCCGTAGAATTCAATCACCAGTCGGGATGAATTGTAAAAGGCCTTCTAAGAGATGTACTTCATGAGGTTAAAAAAGCCCAAGTTGAAAGATTAGATCAACAACTTTAAGTAACTTCCTGGTGACTCTATCAGTACTATATGAGAGTGGTTTACTAAGTGCTTGAGGAGTGTATTGGACCATAAGATTGCTGATGATGCCTTGGTGGAGATCATATACCATACCCTTGATGAAAATAGTCAATCTTGTCATGAAACCATTATGGGGGGTATGTTCTTATACCAGCCATTTGCAAGGATCACCGAAAGAATTGAAAGAGTAGTCAAGACCAATCGTGTATAGGGGCAAAGAGATAGATCATCGATCAACAGTTTGTGCACTGTCAATATTATCTCAGAGAAAGCTAAGATAAATTAAGAGATTATGTAAGATCTTGCCTAAAGTCATACATATATAGAGGTAGTGATAAAGTTGAATCAAGAACGAGTCAGTATAGTCGTTCATCAGCCTTCACGTGCACCCATGTATGATGATCCCTACTATGTAGGACACTTGTTTTATTACTGATCAAATGGGGGGGGGGGGGTTTGGACCAATGCCCAAGGTTCCAACTAAGACTATTTGCACCAACACAAAGGAAACCATGGTAAGAACTTCAATTGAGATGGAGCTTTCAGAGACAACTGTGGGGGACACTATGACCGAAATCAGGGCCAAGTCAGAGAAGCAGATTAGGGTCGCAGAGATGGTTACAGAAATAGTCCTTATGTTCCACCACATAATCACGACATAGATGTGAGTAGCTCAAGAGTTGAGGAGGTTTCTGATAGTTTTTTGAAGAAAGCTGAGACATGGGATGAGACTTTGAGGGGGATGATATCTAAGATCTCTAGTATCAATCAGAAAATTGAGTCACATTTTATTGCCATTAAAAAAATTGAGCAACAGTCCAGTGAAGTGTCGACTTAACTAAATCAGCATTAGCAGGGTACACTACCGGGTAACATAGTTCAAAATCCTATGAATTATGAGTAGTGCATGACAGTTACTACTTGTGGTGGCAAGGGCACCATTGATCCTCTTATGCTATATAATGAGGATGATGTTTGAGAGGAGACAGTTGTGCTCAAGAATATGAATACTGGAGATGATCATGTCAAGGATAGGGTGAATGAAGCAACTGATGCACAATAGAAGTTGAAGCCCAGTCCTAGGCATCCTCCTTCCTTCCTTCAAAACATTGAAAAGAGGGAGGAGGAAGGCAAGTAGAGGCACTTCCTCTCCATGCTGAAACAACTCTCCATCAACATTCCTCTCATCGAGGCATTGGAGAATATGCCAGGGTATGCAAAGTACATGAAGGACCTGGTACGAAGATAGATACTATGAGTCAAAAGAGCTTCAATATTGCATGCACTCGCTACAAGCTAAGGTCCTTAGTACAGAAGAGAGATGATCCAGACGCTTTTACCATACCCTGTCCTATTAGAAACATGGAGTTTGCAATGGCACTATGTGATCTAATTGCTAGCATTAATCTAATACCCCTTATGATCTTAAATATTTGGAGTCTCTACTCTGACATTCATACAGTTGTTAATGACAGATCCTATAGTGAAGAAGCCTATGGGGATATTCTATGATGTTTTGGTCAAAGTTGAAAAAATTCATATTCCCTGCAGACTTTGTGATCCTAGATTAAGAAGTTCACTTTGACATCCTAATCATCTTGGGAAGACTATTCCTAGCCACTGGTCGAGCACTGGTTGGATATGGAAATCAGTTAACTGAGGTTTAGAATGAAAATAAAGAAGTTTTCTTCAATATCTGTCAGTCTATGAAGAGGATAGATGATTTGAAGAAAGACGTCTAGGCACTTGGTGAAGTCTAAGTAACAAAGTTGTCCATGTTGTGCCGCAACAATAAAGTAAGCGCTACTTGGGAGGCAACCCAAGATTTTAGATGTGATAGTTATAGTTGTAGTTTTATTTTTAGTTTTGGACTTGTAGGTAGTTTATTTCCTTATATTTCAGTTGTTATTTTGTACATTGGGCGAGTTGCATGTAGGGTAACAGTGTGTTATGTGAAGAATGTGTAGGTACAAGGCAAAGTCAACCACTCTTGCCTGAGAAGGGCATTAGGAAGTGCCTCTATGCTGGTTCTACGAGACATAAGTCACTCTACGATCCATACACCATCTCGTAGACATTTCTAATAAGCAAAAAAGTTGTGCACTCAAGTCCATGAGCCAACTTTATGATCCATAGATAGAACTATGGGTTGTGAATAGGGCTTGTGCACCGTAGGTAAGTCTTCTAAATTTTAACCAAGTGTTGAGGTCTCTACGACTAAACTCTATGAGTCGTACTTCATTCTACGACTTGTAGACTAGTCCATGAAACCCAGTCCTTAAAACTAGGGTTAGGATGCTCTATGAAACTACAATTCAAGAGCCGTAAAACACTCTATGGTCTGTAATCGGGGTTTCCTAGAGTCTGGGCCTAATAATTTTCAATTGACCTAGTCAAATTCTAAATATTGGGGTCAAAACATTTTGACCCCATTTAAGCCTAATTTACAAAATGTACCTAGTCAAAACCCCAAAACCCCATCGCTAATTTTGCAACCACCAATGGCAATAACCCCTCCATTTACGGACAAGATTTTTCGACAGCCTAGGGTTTCTAGTGCCTCATCACCTCCTACAATTTCAACAATCTACTCACTCAATTTGGTAAATTTTTGGTACTTTAAAGATCATTAATTTAACAGTTATTATATGGTTAGGTTGAATGTTTTTGTTGGGTAAGGTTGAGTTAGACATGAAACCATGTGTGTAAAATTCTATCATTGTAGATTAAATTGTGCTTGCTCATTCTTGAAAAATGCGTCTAAACTTGGAATTTCGTGTAGTTACCTTGTTGTATATTTGAATAATATGGTTTGGCGCTTATTGAATCACCCACCTTTTGTGATGAGTTGATTATGTGTGTGTGTTGGTGTGTGTGATGACATGGGTGCATAATTTTGATGTTAATTCATTGATACGGGGGTCGGGAAGGATGGGGAAACATGCTCAATTATTTTCAATGGGGTATATGGGCTAATCATCTTATTGGGGGTTCAGTTGTGGTATTATGAATCATGTGGGTATGTGCGTATTACTTCGATGCTTGTAGAATAGGTTGAAAGATTTATATGAGATCCATATTGATGGACTTAGAAACTCAGGTGACTTAGTTTTCTTGTCTACAAGTGGTTTCTACAACCCATGGAACATTCCATGAGTCATAATTTCCCCTCCTATAAGATACTAAAAACCTGATATTTTTGATTATCCATTAGGCAAGACCTTCTATGAGACTGGGACACTTTACAACCCATAGAAAGGTCTCGTGGATCCCTACCTGAAATAAATTCAGACACTAGATTCCTCTATGACTCGTAGAATATTGTACGAGTTGAACCTAGTCTTGTAGACATTTCTAGTAAATAAAAAATTTTGTGACCACTATTTTTATGATAGCCTTCTATGGCTCATAGTTTTCACTACGACTCATAGAGTTGCTTTCAAAGACCCTTCTACAACTAATTTTGATTTGTTTCTACATTTAATTTTTTTGATTTGTAGGGCTACCCAAGGTGGTTAAATGTCTATGCTTCAGGTACTATAGCCCAAAAGGAAAATGTGAGGAAATCAGGGCCCTGTAGAGGAGGTTATGAGATGAGCACTTAGGGGAAGAGTAGGTACCTACCCCGAGTGGTTTATTAAAGGATCTTAGCGTCCAACCTGACCAGAAGGCTGACAGACTATAGATAAGGGATGCTGCCAGAGCTAGGCAGACTAAGGCTCTTCTCATTCGTACTCCCTAGTCTGATGAGAGAGGCCACAATAAGAGAAACTTTGTTTAGATGATTCCATCAAGAGAGGAGTCAGGCTCCGGTGAAAGGTCGGAGACAGAGTCTTCTACTGCACCATGGGCATCACTATCTCCAACAATGCTCTTACATGGGTCTTGTGTTGCGGGTATGTGAGACATCTATATAGAGGACTCTCAGACTATAGAGTGGGGGAAAGCCAGCCCGCTCCATTTATAAGGAGCCCCAGGTCATCCAAGATAGACTCGATAGTGTCACCAGTCTCTGACACTATGATTAGATACAGGTTCTAGTGGCTGACAGATAAATCGGGAGATATTCCCTGACATTGGTGAGGGAGTTCTGTGCTTCATATGCAGCCACCATTCATAGTACACATCCCAAAGGGAAGAAGCCCTCGCTCAGCCAAACTAACGAAGAGTAAAATGAGGAGCCGAATATAGATACGTTGTGCTAGTGAGCTTGAGTAGATGTAGGGTGCTGGCTCCTCTGGAAATAGTGCTACTACTAAGAAGGCCATCATGTATGGTGAGGTTGGTCAAACTCAGCCAAAGATCGGTGTTTAGGTACCTAGGTATGCTTTTTTACCCCTAATAATTTATTTCGCTTTGATTGGTGCATTGGAGACAATGCACCTCTTTTTCGATGGGGGTGTGGATGGTTATGGTCCTTAGTGAAGTATGAATAGCATGGGTCCATAACTACCCTAATTTTTTATCCTTGATTTTCTTGCCTGTGTTTTATTTACCCATGGATATTTTCTTTCTGTTGAACCATCATGTTTCAAATTTTTAGGTAGTATTTGTAGCAATAGTACAAATATCTATGACATATGTATATTTTTGTGGCTTTTTGAAAAATGATACCCCCCAAATTAATGTTAGTTAGTCTAGATAGCAACCATGTATATTTAAGTGTGTTGACATATCTTGTTCAGATAAGTGAGGGTAAATTGAGATAAAAAGTATGATATGATTGTCTTTTGTAGGTAATTAGTGCCATGTGAGTGTGAGCTTGATTTTCTAGATTCAAATGTTGTGTGCTAATTTAGAACATGCCCCGTTACTCCAAATTAGATTGTAGATTAATTGGATTAGGGAAGGATCTTAGGACATTGTTCTTCAAAAGTCCACTTAGCCTAAATGACCAACCAATTTGTAGAATATCCCTTGATCCTAATGTTTGAGCCTGACATGTACCTATTCTTTGCAAACACCAAAGTAACCTAGCCTTGTTAGTTGTAAAATCCTAAAATTGGCCCTAGTCCTTCCTTGAACATTCCTCACCTTGATTGAAGCAAAAAGCCTATGTTAAGGGTGGCTGCCAAAAGTGGCACGGGTTCTGAGGATGGATAATGTGCATCTTAGCTCAGGACAAAAACCTAAGTTGAGGGTGGCTGGTTTAAGGGTCAAACACAAAATGAGGGGGAAAGTTAGTGATACATGGAAAAGGAGGAAAATCATGTACTGGAGAAAAATTTAAATTGCAACCGCTTGATAAAAAAAATGAAAATCAAGAATTTGACCTGGGGTGTTAATTTACCTACTAAAATATCACCTGTCTCTACCGAAGATCCCAGCATAACAATTCCATTTCTATCTAAATTGCGGAGTAAATGGGAATAAGTGATGCCTTAGTTGTGATTTAAAATGAAAAATTAACTATAAAAGCAATGCAAAAAGATGAAAAATAAAAAGAAAGCACCCAAAAAGCTTGAAATAGGAAAAAAAGGGAGAATAGAATAAAAGCAACATGTTGGTAGGGTAAAAGTGTAGAAAACGAGTGTCAAGGAGGGGCTTTAGTTAATATGTTCCAAAAATATCATTCCAAAGCCCCCTGAGCCTATGTTACTAGCCTATTAAGTCCTAAAGTGATACTAGTCTGAGTAGTCAAAGGTCTTGGTCATGAGTATAGGGGCAATCCTATGGTATTAGGCATGATGCATGAATATCTTTTGAGAGGGTGAGAGATTTTACATAGTCCCAAAATTATACATGAAAACATCATTAAGAGAGATGTGAGACTTCTTTCTGTGAGGGCACTTGCATTTCATTGATAGAATTAGGCTTATTCAGTGACTGTCAGTTGTTGATAGTATCTCACATGCCATAGCTACGTTGTCACATGAATTAGTCTGTGTTGGTTTGCTAGATAGCTATCTAATTCTGTTTTGAAAAGTGGTGTGGGTATCTATGCTTAAGTCTGTTATGATGTATGCCATTAGGTTGAGTCGTGTTACTATGCTGCTTATATAGATTGAGTTCGTTGCTTGAGGAGATGCAACAATTTTATGTTAAGGGTCTTGATGTGCTATCAAAATACAATACTTTTGACACTTAAAGCTTGGAATTTTGTGTGTTCTCTATGCGATGTTAGTGGGTTTTATGTGTTTTTGTGTTTTATTTGCAGGATTCCGAGATTGGCCTTGATTTTGTGAAGAAAATGCAGAAGTTGCTATTTGTTCATGATATATGAGACCCTTTACGGGTCCTAGTGCATTCTATGAGCCATGAAGAAGGTTTCGTGGACAATTCCAGTGAGGGGCTAATTTAAAGATGTTTTTTCTATGAATATGCAGACAAATTGTGAACTTATTTATGAGTCATAGATTGTGTGTTGTGTCCTGAGTATCTGAGAAAGAGGACTTTCAGAATATTCATCAGATGATGTCCCCTATTGGTCATAAAATCATTTATGAGCCACAAGTAGATATAATAGATCATGAAACAACCCCAGAAAAGTGCCTAAAAATGTGCCTCGAAAGTGCCCAAAATTGTAATTTCCATATATCTCAAAATCCGTGCGTTTTTTCGAAAATCCGACTTCATATTTTTGTTCAAAGGGTCAAATTGTATAGGGAAGGGGTCTAACCCCGATTTTAGAGCAAACGAATTGCAATTTCATTTTTCCAAAAATCGATTTCTTGTGAGGATTGGGTGTCACTAGCACGATGCACCTCAGTGTTAAGAATGCCGAGTTTTATTAGTTTGGTCTAAGGCTTTTGGGTCTTGGGCGTGAGTGTTCCCATGAGTGAGAATACCTATACTTAGCCTTATTTCACCCTCATATCATTCAAGACATTCCCAAATACTCTCTCAAATAATTAGTCAATATTTCATCTCCAAATTTCAAGTCTCAAATCCCATCCAAATTCTAAGGTTCAGATTCAAGCCTTAAGTCTCCATCTCCAATCTTTTTTCAAGAATTCTCCAAATGCTAAAGTATGTGGGTTTCTTTAATGGGTTCCTTTAACCCATGATACCCAAGATTCTTTTTACATAAAATTGCATGATTCAAAGTTGATTTAGTCATGGGTCTTACTTATTATGAATTTCATTGCACGCTATGTCGGGGTTCCATGAAATTATGATTGTTTTAGCATGTTTTGAGCTATGTATGTAAGATCTATTGTGAGATTTGATGAAGGGTGTTGATGTACGTTGCTTGAAGGTGTTAGCAATAATCTATTGATGGTTTACATTGAATTTTCTAGCATGATTTCACTGTTGAATTGCATGGTTTTATACTAGTAGAACACACTCGCCAAGTGTTTGATAAAATGTCCGGGTATGATTTTCTTGAGGAATTGAAGGTCCAATGCATGTTTTATGAGTTTAATGATTATATGATGATGAAAGGAATATATGTATATGATATTATCTCTATAGTGTTGGGAATTAACAAAGCCTCACTCGGGGGTTGTAGGCCCGGGTAACCTTGTTGAGGGGTATTTACCTCAATTGCCTTTCTTGGGAGGTGGTAAGCCCATCCTACAATGTCAAAGGGTTTGTACCTTGATAACCACATTAGGAGGTTTGTACTCCATCAACCATATTGGGGGATTTGTAGCTCATCAACCTATTGAGGGGTTTGTACCTCATTCGCCTTTCCAAGGAGGTGGTAGACCTTGGATATGCACTATTAATGGTCACTCCTTACACATGTATTATGTTCTATATAAGCAGGATTTTTGTTCAACCATCATCTATACAAGCCATATTACGATATGCCCATCCATTGCCTGTGTTATGTATTTTGCTTATGGTGCTTATCACTTATTACATTGCATCCTACATACATAGTACATTCAAATGTACTAGCATAGACTCTATGCCTATATGATGTCACCATGTTGGAACCTGGGCCCCACTTGATCATCCTTTGCCACGTGGCTAGTACGACTTCTCTCAAGCTTTTTGGTAAGTCCTTCAATTCGGGAACAATGTTTATGATCTTATACTATGTTCTAAGACTATCTTTCTTTTATGTATATGCTGACTATGAGGGTGAGCCCGGTAGATTTTCTTGGCCTCGCTAATTATCTATATTTTAGAGGTGTTGCTGGACATGCTTTGTACTATGCTACAAACTTAGACTGTCTCTTAACTCTTGATGTTTATGATATGAAAGTTGTCCCTTAGCCCTGTTTATCCCTATTTACTATATCTTGTTTTATTTTATTGCTTTTGCGACCAAGGATGTGTAATGATATGTTAAGAAGCTTGCTTTGGGTCCCTTCGGGTTTCTTGTGAGTCGTGTCACATCTAGGCCATTCACTTGGGTTGTGACAAACTTGGTCTCAGAGCACTAGGTTGTTAGGTCCATAGTGTCCAATGAACCACATCGATTAGAGTCTTATTCATATTTGTGAAGTGTGCCATGACTATGAATAAGAGGTTATGAGGCATTCTAGGAAATATTTTATTTGTTCATGATCCATGTCGTGCGGTAAAGTTAGGTCCCCTAGGGAATTACTAACCCTAACCGTTACATTTAAGGATATGTCTCATACTACTCAGGATGGCGATATATTGAATATAGAGGTTCAAAATGTTCTATGTTTATTGGCCAAAGCGGTGACAAAATTGACAACTCTTCTAAATAAGCAAGTGAGTGCTCCGAGACTTCATATGGTAAGAAGAGGGGTGGTGGAGCCAAGAGGGCCCGTGGTGAAGGAAAGTTCTAAAGTCCCGAAGGTGGTAACCTATGCTACATTTCCAAACTATGGTAGATGCCATGATGGCCCGTGCTTGAAGACCAATGCTTGTTATTGTTGTGGGGAGATGGGTCACAAGATAATAGATTGTCCTCATAAACGTAATAAGAGTAAAGGGGGTGATGATGGGGTGACTCATCTTAGATGCCCAAAATGTGGTAGGGATCATAGTGGTACATGTTGGAGGAACACGGGTGCATGCTTTAGGTGTGGTGGAATGTCCACATGCTTACAACAAAGGTAAAGATGGTCGACCACAAGGGCAAGGTGGTCATATTAATCAAGGGGCTCAAGGAGGGGATGAGGTGCCCGACATGGCTACCGGTATGTTGAAATTTCCTTTGGCTTGATGTGCATGCCTTGATGGGCCCGAGTGCCACTCTCTCTTTCATTATTCTTTCTTGTTGCTAGTGTGCATTAAGTGTGCCTTGACTTGTTATATGAACCTTTGGTGTCTACCTTTTATTGAGTGTATTGTTGCTAAAAAGTTCATATAGATTGTCCCGTGTTCATATTGCATTTGGTCTTCCCTTGTAAATTGTTAGGTTAAAGTAGTGGATTTTGATGCCATACTTGGGGTGTATGAGTTGCGTGAAATGTGGTGTCTCCTTTGATTGTAGGGCCCATAGAGTTAGATTTTATTTTCTAATAAACTCGTCTTTGAGTAGGGGTTTGTAAGGTGGTTGTGAAGGGATAAGTCCATTTCTTGTCGTGAGGTACAATTGATATCTAAGGGTTACAATTATCATATTGTAAGAGCTAGGGGCATTTAACCTAAGTTATTTCCATTGAGTTATTTTCAGTGATCAATGAGTTAGTGAATGTCCCTTCCGATGTTTTGAATTTGCGGTAGTGTCTTTTGGTTTGACTTATGCACTGGTTATGTCTATAGGTTTCTTGTATAGGGTCTTTGATCCCCACCTTATTATGTTGTGGTGGATTCTAGTGATGAAGTATTGGTGTATTTAGAGCTTGTGAACCATTTGGGGGTAGTGTTCCAAATCATGGGGAAAGAAGAGTTATGTGCTAAGCATGAGAAATGTGAATTTGGTTAAAGGAGTTTACCTTCCTAGGTCATGTGGGGTCAGAGTATGGCATTAAGGTGGACCCTAATAAAACAAAGTTGATTTTAGATTAGCCTAGACCGTTGACCCCATTGGACATTAGAAGTTTCTTGGGCTTAACAGGTTATTATCGGAGGTTGGTGAATGAGTTCTCTTCTACTGCTTCTACCATGACTGAGTTGACTCAAAAGAAGGCTAAAATTGTGTTGACCGATGAGTGTGAAAAGAGTTTCTAAACCTTGAAGGATAAGCTGGTCTCCGCTACTATGTTATCTCTACCAGAAAGGTTAGAAGGACTTGTTGTGTATTGTAATGCTTCCAGGGTTGGTTTAGATTGTGTGTTGATGCAATATGGTAAGCTGATAGCCTATGCTTTTAGACAATTTGAGATACATGAGAAGGATTATTCTATTTACGTTCTTGAGTTGGCCGCCGTGTTATTTACTTCAGAAATTTGAAGTTAATATTTATATAGGGTTCATGTTGATGAGTTCACCGATCATAAGAGTCTCCAATATGTCTTTACTCAAAAATATCTCAACTTAAGACAAGGGTGGTAGTTAGAACTTCTTAAGGACTATGATATGAGTGTGCATTATTATTCCGGTATGGCTAATGTGGGGGAGGATGCTTTGAATAGGGTGTCTATGGGTAGGCTAGCTCGTTTTGATGGTGGTGATAAGGAGGTGGCTAGGGAGGTCCATCAGTTTGCTAGATTGGGAGTTAGGTTGGAAGAGGGTGATGATAGTAGTGTTGTGGTTGTTGATGGTTCTAAATCTTCACTGGTTGAGAAGGTGAAAGCTAAACAAGATCTTGATCCCTCATGGTTAGGATTGAAGGCATTAGTAAAAGATGGGAAGGTGGAGGTTTTCTCCCAAGGGGGAGATAGTGCCCTTAGTTACCAAGGTAGGTTGTGTATGCCTTGTGTTGATGGCTTAAAGGAAAAGATTGTTGATAAGGTTCATGGTTCTTCTTATTCTATTCACCCCGAGTCAACTAAGATGTATAAAGATCTGAGAGAGGTGTATTAGTGGGGAGGCATGAAGAGGGACATTACCAAATTTGTATCTGACTGCCATAGTTGCCAACAAGTCAAAGCCGAACATCAAAGGTCGGGTGGCCTAACCTAGGACATAGAGATTCCTACTTGGAAGTGGGAAGAGATTAATATGGATTTTGTGGTTAGGTTTCCTAGACTAGGAATAGTTTTGATTCCATTTGGGTTGTGGTTGATAGGATGCAAAAATCGGCTCACTTTCTACCAGTTAAGACTTCATATGGCTAAAGATTATGCTAGGTTGTACATTCATGACTTGGTGAGGTTGCATAGCTACCATTCTAGTATCAGTATGGCTCCTTTTGAGGCTCTTTATGGTAGATGTTGTAGATCACTGGTTGGGTGGTTTGAGGTAGGAGAGGTGTCTTTGATGAGTTCGGATCTAGTTATGGAGGCTCTTGAGAAGTAAGAATGATTATAGGAAGTTTGAAAACAACCAAAGGTTGCCAAAAAGTCTTATGCCGATGTGAGAAGGAGGGTGCTTGAATTTAAAGTAGGTGATTGGAGCTATGTGAAGGTTTCACCCATGAATGATGTGGTTCATTTTTGTAAGAAGGATAAGTTAAGCCTAAGATATGGTGGTCTTTATAGAGTATTGAAGAGGATTGGTAAGGTTGCATATGAATTGGAGTTGCCTATGAATAAGGATATGGTTCGTCCAACTCTTCATGCATCTAGGTTGAGCAGATGTGTTGTTGACTCAGGTGCTATAGAACTTTTGAGGTTTTGGGTGTTATGGAGGATAAGTTGGCTTAGGAAAATATCCCGGAAGATATATTGGATGGATGGATGGGAAGAGTTGATTAATAAGGATGTGGTGTTCGTAAAGGCACTTTGGAAGAATAGTCTATTCGATAGTTTCTCTCGGGGAGCAGGACCGAACATGGAGAAGCGATATCCAAAACTCTTTAACTCTATTCAAGCTTGTGTTAATGCATAAAGTCCTTTTCTTTTATGATTCCAAATCATACGTTTCAACCCCTATGTTATTTGCATGCGTTCATTTTTATATTGGCAAAGTTCATGGTAATTTTACACTTATGTTGAGATTTTGACAATGGTGTTTTAAGTGTGTTGATGCATTCTTGTTGGGGCTGATTTTTTCAAGATTACTCTTCTCATATACATTTCTTTGACATTCGAGGATGAATTTTCCCAAGGGGGAGATATTGAAACGACCCCAACAAAGTACCCTAAAATGTGCCTCGGAAGTGCATTGAATTGTAATTTCCAATATATCCCAAAATTCGTGTGTTATTTCAAAAATTTGACTTCATATTCTTGTTCAGGGGTCAATTGAATGGGATATGGGTCTAACCCCGAATTTAGAGCAAATGAATCACAATTTCATTTTTCCAAAAATCAATTTCCTATGAGGATTGCACGTCACTGGCGTAATGCACCTCATTGTTAAAAACACCTAGTTTTATTAGTTCAGTCCAATACTATTGGGTCTTCAGCCTAAGTGTTCCCATACGTGAAAATACCTATACTTAGACTTATTTCACCCTCATATCATTCAAGACATTCCCAAATACTCTCTCAAGCACTTAAGACAACATATCATCTCCAAATTTCAAGTCTCAAAACTTATTCTGATTCTAGGGTTCTCATTCATGCCTTAAGTCTCCATCTCCAATCTTCTTCAAGAATTCTCCAAACGCTAAGGTATATAGGTTAATTTCATGGGTTCCTTTCACCTATGATACCCAAGCTCTCTTTTACATAAACTTGTATGATTTAAAGTTTATTTACTCATGGGTCTTACTTATTATGAATTTCACTACATACTATGTCAGGGTTCCATGAAATTATAGTTGTTTTAGCATGTTTTGAGATATGAATGTAAAATCTATTGTGAAAGGGTGCTGATCTATTTGCTTGAGAGTGTTACCAAGTACCTATTGATGGTTTTATATTGAATTTGCTAGCATGATTTCACTCTTGAATTTCATGGTCTTACACTAGAACTACACACCTGCCAAGTGTTTGATAATATATCCGGGTATGATTTTCTTGAGGAATTGAAGGTCCAGTGCATGTTTTATGAGCTGAATGATTATATGATGATGAAAGGAATGTGTGTGTGTTTGTGTGTGTATATATATATATATATATATATATGATATTATCTCTATACTTTTGGGAATTGACCAAGCCTCACACGGGGGGTTGTAGGCCCAGGTAACCTTGTTGAGGGGTTTGTACCTTGATCACCTCGTTTGGGAGGTGGTAGGCCCGTGCAACCATATCGAGGGGTTTGTACCTTGATAACCGCGTTAGGAGATTTGTACTCTATCAACCATATTGGGGGGTTTGTACCTCATCAACCTATTGAGGGGTTCGTACCTCATTCGCCTCTCCAAGGGGGTGGTAGTCCTTGGATATGCACTATTAATGGTCTCTCCTTACACATGTATTATGTTCTATATAAGTATGACTTTCGAGGATCATCCATACATGCCATATTGCTATATGCTCATCCATTGCCTATGTTGTCTTTTGCGTATGGTGCTTATCACTTGTTGCATTGCATCCTATATACACAGTACATTCAAATGTACTTGCGCAGACTCTATGCCTATATGAACTAACCATGTAGGAACTGGGGCCCTACTTGATCCTCCTCCTCCACGTGGCTAGTATGACTTCTCTCAATCTCTTTGATGAGTCATCCATTTCGAGGATGATGTTTATGATCTTATACTATGTTCTAAGATATCTTTCTTTTATGTATATCTTGACTATGAGGTAGAGCACGTAACTTGTCTTGGCCCCCACTAAGTATCTATGTTTTAGAGGTGTTGTTGGACACGCTTTGTGCTATGTTATGAACTTTGACTGTCTCTTGACTCTTGATGTTTATGATATGAAAGTTATCGCTTAGCCCTGTTTATCCCTATTTACTATATCTTGTTGTACGTTATTGCTTCTGCAACCAAAGATGTGTAATGATATGTTAAGAGGCTTGCTTGGGGTCCTTTCGGGTTCCCCATGCGCAGTGTCACGTCTAGGACCTAGGCTTGGGTCATGGAAGATCACAAGTCTAGTTTTGCAGCAACTATGTATGAGAGCTCGATTATGGGTCGTGGAAAAAAATACAGGCCGTTAAGCTATTCATCAGGCATGTCTACCCAGTTATCCTAGTTTGTTTAGGACATTAATTTTAAATATTATAAATAGGTTTTTAGGTTATTTTTCTTACAATTTTAGAGAGAATTCATCTTGTTTGAGAAAATTAATGAGATTGAGTAGAAACAAACATTGCATAGTTCTTGAGAAACACTGGTACTTTGATTTGATCTTCCAATCTTGTGATTCTCATTAAAGTTTAGATTTACTTGTGCTTAATTTACATGTGCAAGTGCTCTATTATGTTATTCAAATACATGTATTGCATCTACGCAAATCATGAGTAGCTAAATCGACAACTAGGTTTATGGGAACTATGAAGAACTAATTGGGTAAAAGTGAATAAATCATAATTCTTGCAAAGTGTGCATGTATGTATTAATTAACTCTCTTCATTTTACATGTTTTCTAGTGATGGCCAACATTAGAACTCGCCTAGTGTTACTGACTGGACCAAGGTAGTAATGAATAGGAAAAGAGATTAATTAATAGGATTCGATTGATGTGTTCTCGTCAAATCAACCGACTGGCCAATGTGAGGTTGTACTGGGACTAATAGGTAAGGGTTAATGATGTCACACTACAAAGATGGGCCAAGTCACATAGTGAAATTTGCCACTCGCCTGGACCAAAAGGTTTGATAAACTTAACTTACCATTCTGTATGTGACACACTAGAAAAGATTTACGTTATCTGGTGATAATAAGTTAGGGAATCATAGGGAACACAATACCCTTGTTTCTCTCCATATTGGTTAAAGTCTTGTGTTAGTTAGGTTAACTTTTTCTACTAGTTACTACAACCCCACCCTCCTTTTGGGAGATAAGTAGGTTAATCAATCAAATTGCATTAATTGAATTCTCCTATGTCTATGTATTCCCTATGTGTTCGACCGCAACCATGGTTAGGTTCTATTTCTTGACAATGACCGCTTTATCCTTAAAAAGGAGGTGTAACTTTGGCGATATCATGTACCAACTACCACAATGGCTAAAAATGCTAAATAATATAAAAATATAATCAAAATTGATAAAAGAGTGAGAACAAGAGTGTCTCTGTCTGACAAAGTCTGAGGCTGTGGAGGATCACTGTTAGTAGTGGCCTCGGTGGCATCAATGCCTGATGTAGGATCAACAAGGGAATAGGGAGTAGGAATATCCTAATATGATCGAGCCAAAGTGGTCTAAACCTTGGCCACGTCTAAATCCTAAAGACCCATATATATATTCTCTTGTGCATGCCCTGGCTCCACAAAATCCACCCTATCAGTCTCTACAGGTAGATTATCACCCTAGACCTCTGCCCCAGTACCTCTGAATTGCTACCTGTCATGACCCAAGCCTAGATCCTAGATGTGACCAGCAAACAGGGAACTCAAAGGAACCCCAAACAAGCCTAATAGTATATCATTGTACATCCTTGGTCGCGGAAGCAATTAAAAATGATAATAAGAGATAACATAAACAAGGGGAATTGGGACTAAGGGAGGAGAGAGAAAGAGGAAGTAAAAAAACTTAAATATCATAGATGATTCAAGCTCCAGCATAATACATAACTTGTCCAACAACACCTTTAAACATAGATACTTAGTGGGGGCCAAGACAAGCTACTGGGCTCACCCTCATAACAATGACAATAGGTCATCCAAGTATATAAGATATAATCGAAACATAACCATGAGAGAGGATAGATATTGTCCCTAGAAATGAGGACTCACCAAATGCTAACTTGAACAATCTATCTAGCCATGAGGAGGAGAATCAATAGGGGCACCAGTTCTTACATGGTGACATCATATAGTCATAGAGTATGTATTACTATGTTTGAATGCACTAAGTATGTGGGATGCAATGCAATAAGTGATAGACATCATAATCAAAGTGAATATTATAAGCAATGGATTTGCATAATAACAATATGGCATGCATGTTGAATGCTTGAAGAAAAACATGCTTGTAAATCATTCCAATTGCATAGAACATAATACATAAGTGTGAGAAGAGACATCAACCGATATAGAATAAGACCAAGCAAGCTACAACTTGGAATCTCGATGATTACCCCTCACTGGTAAAGAGGTGGTCTACTTGCCAAGGTAAACCATACTTCAAACTTAAGGGAGCATGACCCAATTTCGTATGAAGTAACCTTCCTTCTGGGAACATGACCTAATTTAGGAAAGAATTTCATTGAGAACTCACCTTACGGGCACACGTCCTAATTTCAGGAATAATTTCATTAAGAACTTCTCCTTACGAAAACACGACCCAATTTCGGGAAGAACCTCAAGAGGAAGTGTACTAAGTGGATCCACTAGTATTGCAAGGGTATAACATAGTCCTATGGTGGCATTTAGTTCAAGGAAAGAGAGCAAACCCTCTATCTGTCGGTGCTAAGTCTAATCCCATGGAATATTTATAATAATCATACTTTAGTAACATATGAGAATCATAGAATCATGACAGGATTAGCTCTAAAACATACTTCACCAAAATGGTGAGCCAACTTCAAACATAAGAATAGTACATCATCAAACATTACCCTTGCATCAACATTAACATTAAAGGACTTACAAGAGGTAAAATATTTAAGAAAGGGATTAAACCCAGCCTTTACAACATCATCAACATTTCCATGAGTTCAACATATTTTTGGAAAGTTCATAATAATCATAGAGTCATATGGATCATAAATTAACCAATAGATCATCAAAACCTAAAGAATCCTTAAAAAGACATTTTATCAAACACTTGGCGGATGTGTAATGCAAGTGTAAAACCATGCAAGAGTGAAATCATGCAAGAAAATTCATTTTAAAACCATCAGTAGGTACTTGGTAACACCCTCAAGCAATATACATCAAAACCTTTCATCAAATCTCACAATAGATCTAAGATTGATAGCTCCAAATATGTTAAAACAATCACACTTTCATGAAACTCCAACATGTTGTGCAGTGAAATTCATAATTAGTAAGACCTATGACTAAAGAAACTTTAAATCATACAATTTTAGGTAAAAGGAAGCTTGGGTATCATGGGTGGAAGGAACCCATGAAAGATACCCACATACCTTGACTTTGGAGAGTTTCTTGAAGAAGATTTGAAATGGAGGCTTGAAGCTTGAATGGAATCCTTAGATCCAGATGAGTTTTGGGACTCTTGAATGTGGAGGATGACTTGGGGCTTGACTTGGTTTCCTGGGATTCCAACAATACTTCTTGAAAACCTTGAGAATGGATGGAGAATTTGATGAAGATCAGAGAGGAATTAAGAGGTTTTTGGTTGTTTTTTAGGGCTCAAATGGCTTGACAATGAGGGATTTTCGATTATATAGGTATAGGGTTATTATATAATTGCCCTATGGAATAAAAATAATAATTTCCAGAAATTTTGAACTAGTCTGTGCTAGGTCCATATCGCGGACCTGCCGCGGACAACTACTGTTCTTGCGAAGTTTCACCAAAAATTATTTTTCTTGGCATGGACAAAATATACCTTGTAGGTACTAATTTCCCCATACAATTTTTCCCTCTGAACAAGAATATAAAGTTGGATTTGTGAAATCCTGCACAAATTTTGAGATATTGAAAAAAATACATCATAGGGATTTTTTGAGCTACGTATAGGGGCGTTTAAATATCCCCAATTTGAGATATAAAGGAATTACAATTATGATTGCATTCTTAGGAAAGTTTGGGGCGTTTCGATATCTCCCCATTGGGAACATTCATTTACAAATGTCGAAGAAACGTACATAGGAAGAGTAATCATAAACAAATCAGCCCCAATAACAATTCAACAATACATTTAAAACACTATATTAAAAATCTCAACATAGGTGTCAAAAATTGTCATGAACTTGTCAACATGAACATGGAATCATGCAAATGACATAGTGGCTAAATCATAAGACTTGGAATCACATGAAGGGGTTCAACATGTTATCATAAGCTTGAATAGAATGAGATCGCTTTTGCATGACCGCTCTGGCTCCCCGAGAGACACTTTCTTCTTGACGATTCTTCCAAAGGGCCTTGACGAACACTACACCATTACCAATCAACTTCTTCAGCCCTTCCATCTAATACCTCCATAGGGACCTCTTCCTAAGGCAACTTATCCTCCACAACACCCACAATCTTATGAGTTCTATAGCACTTGAGTCACCACCAAATCCCTTCAACCTAAAAGCATGAAAAACCGCACAAACCATAACCATATCTTTAGGTAATTCAAGTATTCAAGAAACCTTACCAATCTTCCTCTACACTCTATAAGGAATTAGAACCCTAAACTCATTGTAAACCTTAATCACACATAGTCCACTTGGTACCATAAACCACCATATCCCCCATGGGAGACAACCTCTACTCTATCATCTTTTCACCCAAAGCTAAGGCGGAAACAAGGCCTTGCTTAAAGTAGCTCTCTTCAACCAAACAAGATTTTGAACCATCATGAATACTACACCACCATGCTCAACTTCTTCCAACCTAACTCCCAATCTAGTCAACCGATGGACCTCTCTAGTCACCTCCTTGTCACCATCATACACATATACTTGGCTACCCATAGGAACCCCACTTAGAGCATAAACCAGAACATTAGCCTCAACAGGGAAATACAATGCACACTCATACCATAATCCTTAAGGAGTTCTAACCACCCTCTTGTTATCCTCAACTCACACCTATCATGTTTAGCAAACAATCTCTCACCTTCCAAGACTTGCAACACTACCCCTAAATGATTCACAAGCTCTGAATTAATCAATATCTCATTACTAGAGACAACCACTTATATGTCGAGGTTGGGTGTCAAGACCCTATTCATAAAACTCGTAAACATTGTCGGTGAATAAGTCCACCAAACAACTCCACCAATGCTAATAATGCTTACTCTTACTCAAAAAAGACACTTAGGAATATTACCTACCCTCATCTTTACTTCAGGACAAAATCCGAGCCAAAGATCAATCTTAGAGAAGTGACTAACCCATTGTAGTTGACTAAATAAATCGATCATCCTTAGCTATCATACTGCAACCTTACGGGTTCTACACTCATTGGAAGCATGCTATGCAAGTAGCCTAAACTACTCCAAGACCTCCAACACATCAAGCTATGTTCAATCCAAAATCACAAGACAAGACCCTATATAATAAGAACATTAACAACTTCTAAACCCTTCTAGCAACAATAGACTCACATAATTATACCCTACTAGCAACAAAAGAATAATGAAAGGAAAAGCAACCCCCGAAACCATCAACGCATGCACAACAAAATCAAGAAAAACCTTTAACATACAAGTAATAACCTCGGTCATCTCATCCCCTCCATATGACCTTTGATCAGCATGACCACATTGTTCAAAAGGTCAACCACCTAGCTTATGACCCACTCCACTACATCAATAACAAGCATTGGTCTTCCTAAAGCATGGGCCACCATGGTTCTTTTCACACCTTTAACACTTGGGGTTAGTCACCATTGTCGTCTTCACATTGAACCCTTCTTCTTCCTCCCTTTGGGGTTACCGAGCAATCCCTCCTCTTATGGCTCTCTTAACTACTACAGAAACAAGCATTGGTGCCTTTCAAACAAGGGCCTCTATGAATCTTATACATGTTGGTCACATAGCATCATCTCTTTCATTGAGGCTTTAAAACTTTCCTTTTAAATGAGCCCTGTTGGCCTTCTCATCTCAACTCTTACCATTTGAAGTTTCAAGGGCACCTAACGATCAGTTGAGTTAAGTGGTCACGGCCTCGGCCAACATGGCTATAGCAATCTAGAGTCAATCTTGATAGCCCCTCCACCTTGAGGAGCAAAGTAGGCCGATCATCCTTTGAGTGTAAGGGCCCTTCTGCCTCTTGCTTTAGGCATGATCAACTAGCATATCAAAGAACAATAGTTTGGGGAAAAACTTACTTTAACTCTATAGCACGACTTAGAACTTAATGAAGGGAAACTGTTCCTAAAACGTCTCATAGCCTCCTACTCATAGTTGTTGTGCACAACACAAGCATGAATAAGACTTTAATAGATGCGGTGTGTTGGACTCCTAGGATTTATCAACCTAGTGCTCTAATACCATCTTTGTCATGACCCTAGCCTAAGGCCTAGACGTCATCGGTGAATGAGGAACCCGAAGGAACCCTAAACAAGCCTCGTAGCTTTTTATTACACATCCTTGGTCGTGGAAGCGATTGAAAATGATAATAAGAGATAACATAAACAAGGAGAATTAGGACTAAGGGAGTGTGAGAGACAACAATTATAACAACGTACCCAGTGGAATCCCACAAGTGTGCTCTGGGAGGGTAAAATGTGTAACTCCCCACACCTTACAATACTAGTACAATTCGAATGAAACATGACATGGTTTGGTCAATTAGCGCTAATTTCTAAAAGTGCGTCTAACACTTAAGAGGGCCGAGTGTATACATGTTTTATGTCGAATTGAGGAGATCACAACCTTAAATGAAGTGAGAGAATTGAGGTGCTTGTAGGACTTAGGAAGCTAGCAGGTGAGTCACCTATTTGCTTAACTTAAACTAGCTACCAAAACGGAGATAAGGCCCGACGTCGAATTTGTCTAAGTCTGATTATGAATAAAGTCCGTGTTAAGGGTGTGACTTTATCCCGTGTTATAGCATCAAATATGGACTATATTTTAATCCCAAGAAAGCATTAAAAAGGGCCCAAAGACATCACCACACACTTAACAAATTGGGCCCAAACTAAGTGAAGGAAAAATTGGAAAATAGGTAGCCTAAGCCCATCAACTTGGAGACCCATTTAGGCCCAAGTATAAGGGCCAAGCTGCTGCATAAGTAGCTTATTAATATGTGGTTTAATATGGTCAAAAATTCAAGAGTAAGGCATCCAAGCTAGGACTTTAAAAAGGGATAAAAACCAACATACAAATCCATTTCAACTTAGACAAGAAAAAATCTACTCTTCTTGGTATCTGTATGCTCTCATTTAAACTGGTGAAAGACAAGCTTCGCAACCTCACAAGGGTCCCTAAAGAAGCTATAAACCTTGATTTTATAGGTAAGTAAATTTACTTATGCATCTAGTACGGTTTTCTTAATCAAAACCAATGAAACAAGTCAATCACACACATGCTGGAAATTACGGACAGCTTGTATGCTAAGGATTCTTGTGCACTTTTCTTGTTAATTAAGAAGTTTTTCGCCTGTTGGTTAGATTTATTATGAAATAATACTTATGTATTTAAGAAAGTTTAGTCTTACAGTAATGTAAAAGTCTGATTAACCACTTTTACAGTCCACAAAAGTGAGTCTTTATACGATATCACAATTGTGTGCTTAGTATGAACTTGTGGACTGTTGGATAGAAGGCTATTGCCTCATGTCCTTCATAACTAATTTGTTACTATTCTGAGAATAGTTCAAGGTTGTTTGTATGTGTAAATGTTACTGTAATAGTTTGGTTAGAGTTGGAATAGGTTTGGAATTGTCGGCGTCGAAATGTAGCGAAGGAAGGTAAAACTATGCTGTCCATTTTTAGGTTGTGTAGAATTGTTATGCATTGTGCTTTGTGGGCTGTTGTAAGGTTGTTTTGGCACTAAAGCAGTCTATACATGATGTGTACATGAGAATATGTATTAGTAAAATACGATTAGGGGGCATAAAGTTTGAAAGGTTACGCTCGGGTTTATGAACACCCGCTTGCTGCCCGTGTATTCTTTTCTTATGTGATTGGGCTGCCAAGATGTAGTTATTGGCTTCTAATGCTAGTTTTATCACTTACTATATTGTTGATAAGTATTTGGAGGAAGGGAAGGTTATCTTGAAGTAGTAACAAGGTCATACAACTAGGTATGTATAGCTACTTGATTTCCTATTACTTGGCATGAAACATAGATCCTTCCTTGGCACATACAGGCACTCACAAACTCCAACACAACTACTAACCAGGTATCCACTCTTTTACATGTTCATATGATTCCATTGTCGCCTTCAAATATGCATACGTACTTGGTTACCAAGTTACATGAGTTCTAGTTGTTCCATTTCATACGCATTTCATTATTTGTGTAATGTACTCTTTTCATTATCATATTATCTTTTGTTATTATCTACATGTCACATGCTACATATACAGTCCTACAGCTCCAAAATTGTGACCATCAAAAGAACCATCTCAAAGGTAATT